>VIAB01016448.1:40055-55748 GCA_009801035.1 Oophaga pumilio
AAAAAATTATAAAAATAATCTTGAACCAGGAGACGGAAAGTCCAAGTGGAGGAGTGGAGCAGTGCCTTGCGTGTGTATTTTACCGTACTTGTTAATAAATAAATAAATGAAAAAAATGATGTGGGGAAAGCAGAGCTGTGAGCTGGTCTTATCATGCTGAGAAGGAACACAATCCATGGATCTTCCCAGACTATTAATATCAGCCCCCAGCTGTCTGCTTTACATTTGCTGGTTATTAAAAGTTGGGGGGACCCTAAAAAGAATCATGTGGGGTCCCTGCTATTTTTAATAATTAGCTAAGTCACAGACATGGGGGACTGATATAATAGGCTAGGAAAGGCCATGGATATTGTCTTCTTCCCAGCATAATAATACCATCCCGCAGCTGTCTGCTTTCCCTTGACTGATTATTAAAAATATGGGGACTGCATGTCGTTTTTTAAAATTATTTATTTACTTTGCATTGTCAGGCTGGGTCACATGATGCGCCTGCCAATCACAGCCATGTCATTACTTGGCATGGCTGTGATGGCGTCGGAAGTGTACACAGCTTTAAAGCTTTTTGATTGGCCTTTTAACAAGATTTATTACAGTAAGAGTAACACGGATGTCCAGTGAGAAGTCTGTGTTCGGGGTTCGCTCATCTCTAGTAGTCAACAGATTGTGAGCATGTCAACAGCCCTCTCTCATAGAAGTTAATAGATTTACAGCATACATACAGAACTTTTCTACAGAAATCAATAGATTATAAGCATGCCCACAATACAGTACAGTCTGCGATAGACGTCACTGGATTATAGGATTATGAGCATGCCCACAATACACTCCCCATAGAAGTACGTAGATTGTAAGCTTGACCACAGTACACTCTTCTATAAAAGTCAATGGATTATGAGCAAGCCTACAATGCTTTTTACTGAAGTCAAAAGATTGTTTTTTAGACCTTTCATATATATATATATGGTACAATAAGCTCACAATTCCTTTTTTCTTCTTTCTTAGCCTGAAGGGATACGGAAAGAAGTGACATCTAGCCATCTCATTTGTCTCCAAGGTAATAAAAAAAATATCAAATATATAGGATTAGCACTTTCATTCAATACTCCTACTATTCTTAAACAGACTGTCAGCTTTAGACGGTGTCTTTTTTTTATAATGAATTAAGGTCGCCATATACGTAAGAAACTAATCAGCCGCAATGAAAGATTATTTATGACCATTTCAATCAACAATCATTCAAAATGATACACAGATGTTCCGATGACTGATGGTAAATTACTGTCTGCCGAAAATAGTGATCTGTCATGTTGGTAAAATAATGGCATTATGCTACTGCATTGGCTAAGTATTAGTACACATAAAGGATGTAGAAGCCAAATGATGCAAACTTTTAAACAAAACCATTTGGGGGAAAATGGTTTTTTTTAGCCATATATACATGCATTTTTGTAAAAATAAAAAATTATGCTCCCAACAATGTCCACGTCCTATTAATTCTAATGGAAAACCTGTATACAGTAAACATCAGAGCTCCCACTAGTGGTGACTGTAGTTTGGCAGACATTTATGGTTTACCTCTATTTCTGAAATGAATCATTTCTGAATTTTCTAGATAAAAAAAATTAATGATATTTGGGGATGTTATTAGTGAGAGACCAGATAGTTTAAGATTTTCTGTAATATTTTCTGTGACTCGTAAATACAAAACTCCATTTTGTTATCGAAAATAGTTTCTGAAATTAATAACAGCACACGTAAAGAAATATTCATTTATTTTGTTCATAGGGAATTCATCTCAAAATTATAATATTCAATTGAAATTATTTCCACCACCCGGTATGGTCCCCGATTCGGCATCAGCATTTCTTACAGTCGTGGGTGAGTTCTGGTCGACGAAGGCTGAATCAATGCTTCCTCGACGGCCGTATAAGATTGTAACTCTTCTGAAAGTGTCTGAATATCTGCTCTCACTGCTGACACATCTACCAGCGCAACTGTGTCCAAAGGTTAATGAGGTTCTACCTTCTGCAAATCTATCTAAATGGGAAGATATTGAAAAAAAAAAATCAAAATAAAAAATAAACGTTTGTATCCTTTGGACAAGTTGGAAAAAGTTTTTGAAAACTTTATAATGAACTTTCCCAGTTTTCATCGCTGGTCACTAGGGAACCTCGACACCCCCAGGCGAGAGATGACCGTGCGTGATCTATTCTCTCCATTCATTTCAATGGGTGTTCCAAAATTGCAAGTGTGCGTGACAATTATACATAGAACACAGTAGAAAAAACTAAGATATAAACAAAATGAGCATATACCCTGCTGTAAGTAAAAGGTAATAGTGCATGTAAATAACATAGGGTACTTAGTAAACACTGTTTTTGATTTTAAAAAAAGCATAAAAGTCATCCTAACACACCACGACAAAGTGTACCCCAATTGGGACGGTCGTATTCTCCAATATTAAAACCTCACCTAGTGTCAGCTGATCTCAATGTAGATGGGGGCAGAGCAGTACTTGGCCCAACTGTATGCACACCCAGCCATGGGAAGCTATATACCATATACCCTGCTGTAAGTATATGGCAGTTCCAAAACTGCAAGTGTCCTCGTCAATTATTCACAGCACATAGTCGGTAGGTACTTGCAAACTTTTGCAATGGGACCCAGCAGCTTCAAGTTTCGACTCTGGCGCTTTGTATGAATGATACATAAGCCACTCGCTGAGATTTGAGAAGATCCTTATTACTCTTTGTTCTCTTCTATCAGGAGATCTTGTAGGTCTTCCACTCCATAACCTTCAGAACTTGGTCCAGATGCCTTTTGGCTGTGGAGAACAGAATCTTGCCCGGATGGCGCCCATTCCTTTTATTCTGGATTATCTCTGTATCACAGATCAACTTACAGACGAGTTTCTCCAGCTCGGAGTTCAGTTCATGAGCATCGGTAAGAATGTACTGGACCTGATCGATAGTACATCCTCTCGTGTAGACGTTACTACTACGTCTACAAACATGTTCTACCTTTCACCATGTTCAACCTCCAAATACTTAATGAACTGGTGTAACTGAGATGAATTTGTTCTGTATCTGTAAGCTGGTCACTTTTACTTGAGCAGCCCCGTGATTTACTACCCTACATACGGATGGCACAGTGAATCGCATTGAAAAAGCAAGATTAAATCTTACAGACATACTTTCAGCATGAGGCAACTAGCTTAGAGGTTTCAGTCTGTCAACGAGGGCACAATCTTGAGAATTTCAGTATTTAAACTAAATTTGTACACAACCTTTGGTAGTTATATAACAGAATTAAGTCATGGAGCTTAGTGGTTACACATCAAGGTTGAGGCACAGAGCTTTGCCATTACACATCAGAATTGTGACAAAACTTGGAAGTTGCACTTCAGAGGTGGTTACAAATTTAGGTTGAACCACAAGAACTGGGCATTTATACATCAGAGTTGAGACACAGAGCTTGGTGGTTGCTCATTGGAGTTGAGGCACAAAGCTTGGTGGTTACACATCAGAGTCAAGGCACCGTGTGTGGAGGTGACATTTCAGAAATGAGCAATGAGTTGGATCTATTCATCTCTAGTGCTGGCTACTGAGCAGAGTCACTATTCTCTGCTTGGTCCTCTCTATTGGATAACTCACTGTCTAGCTGCTACTGATCACTGGTTCTTGTACACTATAGCAATCCCCATGCTCAGGGTGATGACAATCTCACCCCTTTAGATATTTGTATTTTAAAATATTTAATTGTCTGAGAAATCTTGAGAAAATGTTATATCCTTGCTAATAGGACCACACAACTCCAACCCAATTCTACCTCTCCACGATTACATGCATGCTTTTAGGAAATCAATCCTCACCCCTCCAAATTACAACTCTGATACTGGTAATTTTTGTTTTCTTTCAGGTTATGCTCGTCAGCTCAAATACAGGCTTTGGTCAGGAGCTTACAGCTTATTTAGCGGAATGTATATGGAACCAAATTCATGGTAAGTCCCGCTTGACTTTTCTGTTGTGGGGAGCTAAATTTTTAGATGTTATTTTTAGGTTTTATGATAGACGTTATTTAATGTCTGATTTAGAAAATCCATTCATCAATACCTTATTAAGGTATTTTGAGTTCCGTTCAGGATTTGCACCTAAGGGCTGAGGTTTTTAAAGAGTTTTTGCAGTAGAAACTGAGTGGATTTTGGATTTTTGGATTGGGGGTTATTTCAACTTTTCAGTTTTAGAATTTTTTAAATGTTTTTGTTTGAACTTATTTTTTGCCCAAGAGGACTGGAACATATATGGCAATGCTTTAATATTGTAGTATATGGTGCAATTAATCGCCCTTGAAGCCCAGCTATTGTGTATGTTTCTCTTGTCATGCCTTTAGTATAAAGCAAAGATCTGATATTGCAGACGAATTGAAAGCTGCTTTATCAAAAGCACCATTGAACTTGGCGGTTTTACAGGGGACCTAATGCATAACAACAAGTGTGGTGTCCGATTCACATCTTCTTCATTGCAGGTTGACCGTTAATGTCTTCAAGACGTTCGCAGAATGCAAAAAATACATTTACATAGATGGCAAAATCCAACAACAAACACTCATCTGGCTGTCAAACCTACAGCAACTCGACAGCGGCTGCTTTAGAGCCATCGACGATCCCGTTATGACATGGGTACGAGTTCCTGTTGACTTCCATATATAGAGGGTAAATTAAGTGTGCACTTTCCGTTCACTTGAGTTGGGCTCAGAAGTAATGCATTAATATAGTATGCTTCTGCACAAAAGAATGAAGAAAATGATTTCTTAGGCAAAAAAAATTTAATTCTTAAACAGATATATAGCAGCCCAGCCAACGTTTCGACCTTACCGGTCTTTATCAAGGGAATCTGAATATTAAACAGAAAAGAGAAAGAAAGGTAGGAAGCAGAAGAGCTTGGCAATCTGTTGCAAGTATAATTAAAGCAGTAGAGACTTCCATAGATGGGAAAAGAATCAAGGATAAAACACAAAAGTGCACTAAAGTCATCACCCGTGAGACTTGACAGCGAGTAACCTATGGAGTATCGTTCTCAGAACGACGTTCCATACGTTGCAGTAGAGAATCGTGGGAATGCCAAGGATTACGTCGGATCTGCAGGAATTATTTTTTAATAATAAATGGGTGAACCAGGGAATGTGTTGGGGAGTCTTTATTCAAATAAACTTTTTTCCTGTGTCTTTATATATTTAAATACACCCCGTAGTAATGGGGATGTCTGATTGATGCTTCTCCATTACTAAACCCAAGGTTTGATGTCAGCATCAGCTGCCAGAATTGGTGCTTCTAATGGATGCACCATTTCTGGGGTGGCTGAGGAATGGTCTTATTAAGCTGGGAATGGGCCAATATACATTGACCTTCTCAGCATATTAATATCAGTCCCCAGCTGTCTGCTTTGCTTTGGCTGGTTATTAAAATACGGGGGACTTCATGTCATTTTTTTAGGGTCCCACCTCATTTTTAAAAGCCAGCAAATGCAAAGCAGATAGCTGTGAACTGATGTTAATAGGCTGGGTAGCTCCATGGGTATTGGGCCCTTCCTAGCATAATAACAGCAGTTCATAGCTGTCTGCTTTCCATTGGCTGGCTGTTAAAAATAGAAGGGACCCTAAGTAATTTTTTTTAAATTATTTCTTCTACAGGCCAGATCATGTAGTGTTCCAGCCAATGACAGCTATTCAAAAAATTCTACTCCGAACACAAGACAGTAGTTGTCTGGTCTGAACTCTGAACTATACAGTTTGCGTACGCTCATCTCAAATATTCACCTTTTTTGCTATGAAGCCCCTAAAAATTTCTGGTGCAAGCAATTACCTTCATAGGTCACATGCTTAGTGACAGCACGTCCACCTGTGTGCAAGCTAAGAGTCACATGGTCTGTCAGTATATACACACCTTTTCTGAAAGGCCACAGAGGCTGCAACACTATTAAGCAAAAGGCACCACTAATCAAACACCATGAAGACTAAGGAGATCTCCAAACAGTCAGGATAAAGTTGTCAAGGCTAGGTTCACATAGCGTTAATGCAGTCCGTTCAACGCATAGCGTTGACGGACTGCATTAACGCTAGTGTCATTTTGTGATCGCGTTAAGCGATCAAGCTAGCGCGGCGTCTGCAGACCGTGTCCGAGGTCCGTCACAGAATGACGACACATCGATAGCGCATGCCAATTTCGGCATGCATTAGGATGCGCTATTGCTATTGCGGGCAATGGCGGCATTAACGCACCGTTACATAGCGTTAGTGGCGCTATGTGACGGATGCCGTCAGCGAATTGCCCGCAACGCAATGTGAACCCGGCCTAAGAAGTGCAAGTCAGGGTTAGGTTATAAAAAAAAATATAGCGGGGGTGGGGCGTGCCCAACAGCCGACGAGGAAGGTCTCATGTCAGATAGCTCCTGAAAGGACTAAAGATTTTAAGCCTTGAAATTGCCATTTTCGGCCCCCTGGTTATCGAGTCTAACCCAGGAGATTGAGGAGGGAGAGCTTTGGCAACGGAAGGATCCTTTGAGCGGTGGCTTTAGAACCTATAGCACGGCTCACATAACCAGCGTCCTCCTTCATCACCACTGCCATCAACAGAGACCACGGGAAGACGGGCACGACACTCACCTGCAACGCCGGATGGGCGAGATCAGACTTCGACGGGAGCTGCAGCGTGAGGAGGGCAGCACATCGGTCCGCCACTCACTCCTCTCAGACCTCTGTGTGTGAAGGTAGGAGAGGTCCTTGCTGGCGCCACGGCTATCGGCGCGCTGGCGATCTCCGCTTGTGCACTTGCCTCTGGGGCTCTATGCTGGAGGATCGCCTGTTCAGACTTGGTGTGGGTACTGGAATAGCAGAGGTGAGCGGATCGCAGTGGGGCCACTGTCCGTTGGGGTGCCTAGTGCTGTGTGTCTGGTCCCGGGGGTTTCCCGTCACGGAGAGCCGCAGCCATCTTAACAGGCTCAGAGCCAGAGAAGGAAGCCCGTCCCTGCAGTTGGATGAGACTGTAGCTAGTGAAATAAAGGCGCTTACTTCCATTTGTATAAGAATACAATTGCCTCCAAGAGTGTATCCTACCTAGTTAATTGTCCTTATAAAATGTATTTAAGATACCCGTCATCAGTTTTTTGGTGCTATTATAAAGGGCACAGAGCTGAATAGAGCCACGCTATTGAACAGACATTACAGTTAGCTATTACTGTGGATCTAGTGCCATCTAGAAGTGAAATATAAAGCTACAACTGGCTTTTGAAACCCTCTCTCTCCTATACTAGGCCCTGTTGTAAAGGTTATATTACGAGACTTGGTTTATGCCCTCAATGAATAATTACATAAATAACCTTGAAATCTGGAGGGGGCTTGCTGACGATGGGCAGGTGTTTAATTACTCCACCCCCCAGGTCCCCAAAACTTATTTGAGTTAATAACAACCATGATTATTTATGGGAAAACTCAGATGGACAGTCGGACAAAACAAAGCTAAACATAAGGGGTCTTCCTCAGAGGATATGAAGAGCTTTCTCAACCCTACCCCGCAAGCCAGGAGCACAAGATCCTCATCTTCTCAGGCCATGCTCCGAGACGGCTCTCCCTTGACAGAGTCTTCGAGCCCACATAGCCCTCCTACGAAATCAATGGGAGTTTGCGAGGAGGATCCTGTTATCAGTGATGAAATGTGTATAATTGAGCTGAGTAAATATATAAAGGCACTGCCCACCAAAACTGACTTAGAAGGGTTTGCTTGCAGACTCGAAAAATCGTTTAAAAAAGAGATAAATTGTTTGAAGGCAGAATTTACTTCTCGAATCGAAGATGTACAAAAAGCTCAGGATGATGTTCACCACGAACTTCAGGCCTACAGAGATGTTATAACCGAACATACCTTTAAAAAGAGGAACTTACTTCTGGTTTGGAGGACTTGGAAAATCGTAATAGGAGAAATAATATTCGTATCCGTGGTTTCCCTGAATCAATTGGTTTCTTCGACCTGGATAGCACAGTTCATAATATTTTTTGGGGGATCCTTGATGACACTGGGGACAATTCAATTGAATTTGATAGAATCCATAGGTCCTTAGGGCCTAAACCCACATCTGAAACCCGTCCTCGTGATGTTATTTGTAGAGTCCAGTATTATAGAGTCAAAGAGGCAATAATGACCGCTGCAAGGAAAAAGGGGAACATAAAGTTCGAAGGCCAACAAATTCTGATCCTTTCAGATCTTTCCAGACGTACTTTGTTTCTGAGCAGAGCCCTTAGACTCTTACTGGCCGAATTAAAAGAGAGAGACATTGCTTACAGATGGGGTTACCCTTTCCAACTAACAGCTTTTAAAGGAGGTAAAACGCCAACTGTCTGTCTCATTGGAGATCTAGCTAATTTCCGGGAAACTTTTGATTTGCCAATGCTCGATCTCCCAGAATGGCCTTTGATTCCCGCTCTTCCAGAGGCCCCGCCGAGATGGCTTACAGTCCAACATTCTAAGAAGAGAAGTAATGGCGGAAATCCATCAAGCATAACCTAATAACCCTAATGTCCTTTGTTATTTTCTCTGCTAAGTACAAGACTGATCCTGATAAGATTGGTTGACAGTTTTGCCTGTTTGTCCCTAATATGTTCAATTTCTGTTTAATTCATGGTTGCTTTATAGTAATTCACAGGTCCTGTTTGCTGTTTTCTTTCCCTCTAGACGTGTGAGATGTAGAGGAGGTACTCATATGTTTATAATATGGGGTCTTATGTAGTCTCACCCGTTAATTTGTAATGTTCTATATTGACCCGGGTGATGACCATATTTATGCCTTGCCTTATACAGAATTGTTTTTCTCTGAGGTCCATCCTCATGTCTAGGGGTAGTTTCAATAAATATTTAACCTGTTTACTGGGGGGGGCCTCGGGGAGGGTCCCTGTCCGGGTTAGGATTTCTCCCTCCTTGAGTGGTGCAAAGGTAGTAGATCACCAATGCCGGCACCGGTAGTAAAAATCACAAGAAATGTTTATTTCTTTACAATGCTCCTTTTTTTTAATCTTTCTCTAACTACTCTTACTTCCATCTGTCTCTCTCTCTTTTCCCTTCACATTACCCCTTCTCGTTTGACCACACATTAATACTTGTGAACTCTTTCAAGGGTAGACATTCAGAGGCGGTTGGTGTTCGTGGTTATCTAGACCATGGATAAAATAAAATTTTGCTCTTTTAATACTAGGGGGCTCAATATTCCCGAAAAGAGAAGGCAGATATTATACTATAGCCATAGACAACGAGTCTCTGTTCTTTTATTACAGGAGACCCACTTCAAATCTTGATCAATTCCACAGTGTACATCAAAATACTACCCTAAATGGTTTCACAGTCCAAACCTGCATTCCAAGTCCAAAGGGGTCTCAATAGCTTTCCACAACTCCTTACTGCCAGAGATCGTTGACTCGGTAATAGATTCCGAAGGCAGATTTTTTTTTCTGTTAATCTGATGGGGATCTCGCAAACTTGTAATAGCCAATGTGTATTTCCCGAATCAGGGTCAACAGAAGTTTGGAGCGGAGTGCAAAAGTCTTCTTGCGGAGTTCGCTAGCTCCTCTCCTGTGATCCTCAGGGGGGACTTCAATACTCCCATGAACCACACTGTTGATGTTTCTTCGGGCAAGTCTTCCTACTCCCCTTCTTCCATCATGCAAATAGAAAAACAGCTGTTTAGCCTGAGGTTGGTAGACGTGTGGAGAGATCTTCACCCTGATTCCAGGGATTTCAGTTTATTTTCGCCGGTCCACACTACGTATAGCAGAATCGACTATTTTTTATATCACATCGTTTACTAGACTCGCCGGTGGAGGCTGATATAGGCTCAATATTATGGTGGGATCATGCTTCAATTTTCTTCTCAATTGTACTCCACGCCCCAGTTAAATCAGGTTTCTCTTGGCGATTGAACGAGAACCTTCTTCAGGACCCTTTTTGCAGGTCTGACTTGGAATGTACAATAATCAACTTCAAAACAGATCACGGGGCTGACCCCACTTCCCCCTCTGTTAAATGGGAAACATTAAAGAGTGTCCTGAGAGGTGTACTTATCTCTCATGGGGCGCGTCTAAAGAGAGCCAGAGCCACCGCAATAGTAGAATTATCTAGATAAATCCAAAAATTAGAAAACCAACATGAACAGGATTTAGAAGCTGACACCCTCACGCACCTGTCCACACTGAGGCAAAAACTACTAGCTATAATTGATGAGAAATATCGGCAATTGAGAGAACGCCTCAAAAATCGTTTTTATCAATATGGAAACAAGAGTAGCAAATTTACGGCGAGAATTATCAATCCTCGCATATCAAACACTTTCCTCCCTTCTTTGTTTTTAATGTAAGGAATGTAAGTGCAAAGCATAAAAGACATTTCATCAAGCTTTAGTGATGGGGAGATTTACACATTGGTGGCCATTATAAAGATTTGCCAACCCATTCACTCCGTGATAAAATTATATTATATCTACAGCAAACTAATATACCTGCGATACCAGAGGACAGATTGTGGAAATAGAAAAAAGATTTCTCACTGGAGGAAATCTCTGAGATCATTAAAGATCTGAAACAGGGAAAGAGTCCAGGCCCTGACGGATATACAGCAGGATTTTACCAACATTTCTCTGCCTTATTAAGCCCAATATTCCTTAATATGTGTAATTATATTTCTTCGGGAGGTTCTTTTCCATCGCATTCATTGGCCCCCCCATATCACCGTTATTCCTAAACCTGGTAAAGATCCGTCTATGTGTAGCAGGTACCAACAAATTTCTCTGATAAATTTAGATATTAAATTATACCCAAAAATGATTTAAAAAAGATTGTGCCCTCTGTTACCTAGTCTGATCAATCAAGACCAAGTGGGTTTTGTTCTGGGGCGAGAAGCTAGGGACAATACTATGTTGACTATTTCTCTGATACATAGGGCAATCAGAGAGGAGGATACCATGTGTATATTGTCAATTGACACCGAGAAGGCTTTTGACAGGCTGCACAGTGAGTTCATGTTCCAGACACTTGAGGGAATAGGTTTGAAAGAAAATATGCTCCATAGAATCTCTGCCTTGTATACATCACCAAGTGCACAAGTTAAAGCTAATGGTGCACTCTCAAATGCTTTTCCAATTCGGAATGGTACAAGGCAGGGTTATCCCCTTTCGCCCTTACTCTACATACTAACGATGGAGCATTTGGCAGCAGCAATTCGTAATAATCCGTCAATTAAAGGCCCAAAATTGCAATCAGATAAACACAAACTGGCACTTTTTGCGGATGATGTCCTTTTATACATCTCCTCTCCGATCACAAGCCTACCAAATATTGTCCATGAGCTACGTAGATTCGGTCGCTTAAGTAACTTTAAAATTAATTCCGATAAGTCTGAGATCCTAAACATGTCCCTGAAGCCACCCATGATAGAACAGCTGAGTGCCTCATTCCCTTTTCGTTGGCGCTTTGATTCTCTCACCTATTTGGGGGTTAAAATCACAGCTAAGACATCGCAATTATACGATGCCAACTTCAAGGCTACCTTACATAAAGCTGAGTTAGATCTAGAAAGATGGCACAGACTACAGGGTCAATGTGATAAAGATGGACTTATTGTCCCATCTCTTATATTATTTCCAAGCAATCCCTCTGTATCTACCTGCCTCCCTCTTCTCACGCCTTAAAAAAGCGATTACTAGATTTGTGTGGTCATATAACTGATCACGCATTTCCTATTTTTTGTTAAGCCAGCCAAAAATGAGTGGGGGAGTTGGTCTACCAGATTTTTCTCTATATAGTTACGCATCGATGGGAACATGTATCTTAGATCTATTCCATAGTAAAGGAAATAAAAAGTGGGTCAGTTTGGAAAATGGCTTCAATGGACTTCACTCCCAAATAATCATTTAGTTCCCAAGAAAGGAAGGCGAGGGCAACGTACCTTTGCCCTTCCTTACCAGGAATATGATGGCATTCCTTAATCGAGGAGGCCAAAACCTGGAGATCTCTTCATCTCCTGGCCCTTTAACTCCCATCTACGATAACCCGTATTTTCTTGCTGGACTATGTAAAAAAACTTTTCTGAATAAAGATAAAAGCTCTCGTCCTATAGTTTACGACTACGTGACTACAACAGGAATTAAGTCGTTACAGGATATTTTCATAGACGAGGAACCACCGGCGGACTCCTGGTTCTTTTTTGAACAATTGAGGAAGGTTGATAATAAAATTGGCTAGCCAGACTAGTCTTTTTAGAGCATTGTCACCCTTTGAGACCCTTTGCCTGTCAAAGAGCCCTCTAGACCATACTGTATCTCTGTTGTATCAACTTTTTCGAGAGGAACAAACTTTCCTTTACTCTTTTCTAAATTGGAGATCGATCTGAGAAGATCTTTATCAACTGAGGACAGATGAAAGATTCTTCTATATACGTTTAGGTCTTCATTATGCTTGATGTGAGGAACTAAGCCGACCGCCACACGGTAGCCTGGGTATCACAGCTTCTGATCCCACCACCGCTACCAAATGTGAAGGATGATCCCCTTTCCTCCCACGTCACCAATGGGACGTAACTCCACAGGTACAGCTCTCCGGCGCCCCCCTTGTCTCTCAGGTCAGTAAGGGAACTGCACCTAGAGCAAATGGCCGCCGGGGAGGGTGTCCTGTTACCCACTGGGTATTCTAAGATTCGTAATCAGAGTAAAAGCATCAGCCCAAGATTAATTTTATGGTTTAATTGCCTTAAGGGCTCACTAGATAATTACAGAAATATACAGTAAAGCTATACAACGTAATTACAATGGATTTGCAGTCAGAGAAAAAATACAACGATAATGTACAAGGCTTAAAGGTATAAGCTATAGATCAATATTACCGGGTAGTATGGTCATGGGAAGGCAGGGGGCTCTGCCGTCCCCAGGTAACAGTCTTCAGTTGCTGGATAGTCCCCAAAGCATGTGTTGCTGCACCCTTGGCAAAGCACATCAAATCTGTCCCTTGTGCTTATTGCTGCTGTGAGAAAATGGATTGCCAGCAGCCTGTTCATGGCTACAGTTCTTAAACCTGCTAGGCCCTTCCCCTTTGCTTTGAAGCACGCATATTAACTGGCCTGCAATTCATATGGAGCAGGAAATACTGGCTTGAGTTTGAGCTATTTAGCATACGACTGACCATTTTATTCAGACACTGGCCTAAACTAATTAGCATGTTAAAGCCCGTTTGATTCATAGTGGACATCAAAACCGGTCGTACTGGATATGCTAACAGGCCCTGTGTAGTACGCAGTCTGTGGCTCTGTGAACCGACAAAATGGAGGCTGGTTTAGGCCCTATACAAAATGGCGGCGTTCCTTTCCTTACACTTGACATCACAGGAGAGGAGCTATAAGATTCTAACAAGATGGTATAGATGCCCTTCAGCTGTTCACTCTATATTCCCGGTGGTCCCAGATACATAATGGAGATGCTTACAAGAGGTGGGCACATTTACCCATATATGGTGGCACTGTCCGCCCATCAAGAACTTGTGGTTAGCAATCTTTGATCTACATAATAGATTATCTATCATCAATGTCAGACCTACAATGGAAGTTGCCTTACTATCCTTAAGTGACATACTGATCTCCAAATTCAAGAGAGGTTTTCTTAGGCATTTTCTCACAGGTGTTAGAAACTTGATCCCCAGATAATGGAAGCAGGTAAGGTCCCCTTCTCGTTCTGAGTTTGTTGCAGAGCTCAACGATGTCTATAGAATGGAGCAAATGATAGGCTAAATAGTTGGAGACCCGGACAGAGTCTATAACACTTGGGCTCCCTGGCTTGTTTTTAGAGAGACCCCTGGATTGGAGGCATGGGTATCAGGATCTTAATGATGTACTTACATTATATGAACACCCATATGACCTGAATAGATGGTTTCTGGGACACCTTGGGTCTTTGACTTGTCAATCGGGAATCTTGACCCCCCTCTGAGTGGTCGGAGAAGCTATGATCTTCCAGGTTTAGAGAGATCATGTCCCCCATTTCTAATTTCTAATATCATATAATTCCCTCCCCCCCTTCCCTCTTGTCTTCTTTTTCCCCTCTTTTTCTTCTCTTGGTGTGGTTGTATTTTTGTTTTGTTTTTTTTTTTCTACCTAGACCTCTTTCTCTAAGTTTCTTGTATAAATAATTGAATTCAACAAGCGATCAAAACATTTCAATATTCTTTTATTGATTGCTTTATAAATCCACCAATATACCGATTGTAGTCAGTTTAGCAAGTTTTATTATAATAGTAGTGATATATCTGTTATTTATATCTTACAGCAGATACTTTCATGCTTTCTTCTATACTTTTCAATATGCATAGATTCTGTATCTTATATTTGCCTAATAAACTTGATTTACACAAAAAGAAGTATAGCAGCAAACTTGAAAATCCAGCATCCACAGGAAATAAGGTAAGTATGTTAAAACATTATTTTATTGGCGAACATTAATAACAATGGAGTATAAATAATGAAAGACATACAGAATGGAAGATTGGACACAGGTCTATGCTTTTCGAGTCCTGACAGCTTAATATGTCCACAGTTCAGTGTTCTATAGGAGATTAAACTGGGAGAAACCAATGGGAAGAAGGGAAGACACCATGGAATTAATGATCACTAATGAGAAAGGGGAGAAACCCTTTACAAGAAAAAAATAAATACTGCAATGAGAATAGATTCATGAATATAGCAAGAAAGAGCGGTTTCTCAAAACACATGTTCGATCTTCCATTCTGTATGTCTTTTTTTTTTTTACTCCCTCGTTTTTATTGGTCACCAATAAAATAATGTTTTAACATACTTACCTTATTTCCTGTGGATGCTGGATTTCCTTGTTTGCTGCTCGACTATCCACCCAGAAACTGGTCTGAAGTCTCCGTGCACCGCACTTTATATCAACGCATTTTCCAGAACTTGGTGAGCCGATATAACTCCTTTTTTCCTCTTGACTGTAAAAAAAGATCCCAGTCTCTGATGATCCCCTGAAGCACCATCAAATTCATTATCATCAAATGGAAAGAACATGGTAACACAACAAACCTGCCAAGAGAGGGCGGCCCACCAAAACTCTCAGCCCGCGCAAGGAGGGTAATAATCAGAGAAGAAGCACAGAGACCAAAGGTAATCCTGAAAGATTTCCAACCAGAGACTGGAGTATCTGTTGATACGACCACAATAAGCCGTACACTCCATAGAGGTGGCTTTTATGGGAGAGTGGCCAGAAAAAAGCCTTTACTTACATACAAAAATTGTAAGGCTCGTTTTGAGTTTGCCAAAAAAAAAATGTGGAAAACTTTCCAAATGTATAAAGGAAGATGCGGAGCTCAAATGAGACAAAAATGTAACTTTTTGGCCAACAAGGTAAATGCTATTTCTGGCAGCAAACCAACACAGATCATCACTCCAAGAACACCATTCCCACAGTGAAACATATTGATGGCAGCATCATGTTGAGGATACATACTAGGAAAAATACACACTGAACAAAGCAGTAGTATATGCTGGATCGTAATGTATGTAATATCAAAAGGTAAATTTAGTATTAGATATACATATCATGTTGGTGATGTTTTTCGGTACCAGGGACAGGGAAAATGGTCCAAGTCGAGGGGAAGATGGATGGT
>VIAB01016449.1:0-12701 GCA_009801035.1 Oophaga pumilio
AGCGGCCCGGTACCGAGTATCCCCACTGCCCTGGCGGGCGATCTTTTTTTACTTTATATTTTGCTTATGCTATAGGTAGTCTGAAATTCTGATATTGAACCAGTATTTCCTACTATCTAAATGTGCTAAAAAGGATGATTCAAATTTCATATTTTTTATATTTTTATATTTTTTTTACCTTTTTTTATTTTTATTATTTTACTTTTCTTCATAGCTTTTTTATTTTAGGTTTTAGTACTTTTAGCAGACTTGAACCTGTAATCCTTTGATCGCTTATACCATATATGCAATACCACAGTATTGCAGTATAGATTGTACATCATAGTCTCCAAGTCCAAAATGACAGCAACAGGATCTTTATCAGTCTCCCTTGAGAAACCCATGAGAGTAGGAGATAATGATGTCTTTTAAACTCCGTTGTCATTGACAGTGAAATCTAAATGGTTGACAGCAGAGATTGGAGCTCAGTTTAGGTCTAGGCTGTTACAGACAGATGTCAACTATGTAATGCAGCCGGTGTCTACCGTACTCGATGTGGATAGAGCTCAGTTCTATATACTGTGGGGAAAATAAGTATTTGATACACTGCCGAATACGCAAGTTTTCCCACCTACAAAGAATGGAGAGGTCTGTAATTTTTACCGTAGGTACACTTTATGATTTTTAAAAACATTTCATTCGATTGCACAAAATAATTATTTGATCACCTACCAACCAGCAAGAGTCCTGGCTCTCACAGACCTGTTAGTTTTTCTTTAAGAAGCCCTCCAACTCTGCAGTCATTACCTGTATTAATTGCTCCTGTTGGAACTCGTTACCCATATAAAAGACTCCTGTCCACACATTTAATCAATCACACTCAAACCTCTCCACCATGGTCAAGACCAAAGAGCTGTCAAAGGACACCAGAGACAAAATTGTAGACCTGCACAAGGCTGGGATTGGCTACTGAACAATAGGCAAGAAGCTTGAGGAGAAGGCAACAACTGTTGGCACAATTATTAGAAAATTGAAGAGGAGGACCAGGAGGACCTGGTCAATGACCTGCAGAGAGCTGGGACCACAGTCTCAAGCATGACTGTTAGTAACACACGCTGTCAGGGATTAAAATACTGCAGGACACGCAAGGTCCCACATGCTCATGCCAGCACATGTCCAGGCCCATTTAAAGTTTTCCAGTGACCATCTGGATGATCCAGAGGAGATATGGGAGAAGGTCATGTGGTCAGATGAGACCAAAATAAATTTTTTGGTATTAACTTCACTCACCATGTTTAGAGGAGCAAGAAGAATGAGTACACCCTGAAGAACACTGTGCCAACCGTGAAGCATGGTGGGAGAAACACCATATTTTGAGGGTGCTTTCCAGAAAAGGGGATAGGACGACTGCACAGTATTTAAGGGCGGATGGATGGGGTCCTATATCGTGAGATTTTGGCCAACAACCTCCTTCAATCAGAAAGAGCATTGAATATGGGTCGTGGCTGGGTCTTCCAGCATGACAATGACCAGAAACACACAGCCAGGGAAACTAAGGGGTGGCTCCGTAAGAAGCATTTCAAGGTCCTGGAGTGGCCTACCAAGTCTCTAGACCTGAACCCAATAAAAAATCTTTGGACGGAGATGAAACTCAATGTTGCCCAGCCACAGCCTCGAAACCTGAAAGATCTGAAGAAGATCTGTATGGAGGAGGGGGCCAAAATCCCTGCTCTAGTGTGTTCAAACTTGGTCAAGAACTACAGGAAACATCTGACCTCTGTAATTACAAACAAAGGTTTCTGTGCCAAATATTAAGTCCTGTTTTTCTATTATATCAAATAATTATTTCATGCAATAAAATGCTAATTACCTATGTAAAAATCATACAATGTGATTTTCTGTTTATTTTTTTTTTTCTAGATTCTGACTCACAGCTGAAATGTACCTACGATAAAAATTACAGACCTCTCCATTCTTTGTAGGTGGGAAAACTTGGAAAATCAGCAGTGTATCAAATACTTATTTTCCCCACTGTGCACGGTCATCCTAGTGCATGATGTACAGTTATGCCCGTATGCATGAAGGGGCTAAATACATGGAATATTTTTTGTGGCCCATATCCACCATAAATCCTATTGCCCTTCATTTTTAGGATTTCCCTTCAGATAGACATTATAGAGGGTAACATTACACAACCAGATGGAGGTGCTCAAGTTCTTGGATCAGCTAAGTACCTCAACTCTCAGTAAGTCATGGGAACTAAAAACTATACCTTCCACTTGGTTCTTTCCAAGTGTATTGCAGAAATTATATCACAAGTCAAAGACTTATTTTAGTACCTTATTGCGTTCAACCATATTGTTGATTTTGACTATAAGAACTTTTCAACATGGCCCCATCTTCTGCCTTTTGTTGATATCGGTGTTGGCATCCATCCAACTATCTTCTTAACTGTCCTCCCATCCTACTTTTCCCGTCATCTCTTCCAAAAGGAATCGTCTTAACTCATAACTTTGTCCAACATTAACTTACTGTTCGTGTCTGGCCATTTATTTTGTCATGACTTCGTCAAGGACTCATTTTTTTTTAATTCATGCAGTGTTGAGAAATCTTTTCCAACATTAAAGGGAACCTGTCACCAGAAAAACACTGTTAACCTGCAAATATGTGGTTAATCTGCAGGTTTATAGCGTGATTGAACTGTCCAGCGCCTGCACTTACCCGAACGCTTAGGCCAGCGTCACACTAGTGAGTTTGATGCAAGTTAGTCGCACGACTTACTCGCATCAACACCCGGCACGGCCGCCTGCTCTCGGACCCATGTATTTCTATGCCGCCGCGCACTCTGGTCCGAGAGCAGGCGGCCGTGCTGGGTGTTGATGCGAGTAAGTCGTGTGACTAACTCGCATCAAACTCGCTAGTGTGACGCCGGCCTTAGGGTGGAAAATTATTTCCCCCCACAGTACTCCGGTTTCAGTCATGGAGGAGGCACTGGCGCGGGTTCAGTCACCGCTCTGAGTCACCGCTGAGTATACAGGGAGGCATCTCCCGGTCCTGACTGACAGCCGCCTCCAATGCAGACTCAGGGCCGGTTAATAACACTACAAACTTGTACATTAACCCTGTATCTGCAGGCTAACAGCGTTTTTTCTGGTGATGGGTTCCCTTTAAAGTCATCAATACATTGCCTGTGAAGCTATTTTTATTTATTATATTTCAACAAGAAAAAATAGTCCCCAAGAAGAAAGCAAATGTATAAAAACATATTTTTTAAAGATATTTGTAGTCAGTGTTCGCTATATGAATCTGCCCGTCAGGCAAATTTGCTATAGTCCTGAAGACCAATACTACCTCGGAATTCTGCAATATGTAAGTAGGGCTTTATTGAGTTTTCAATCTAGAACCCCAAAACCTAATAAAAAAACATAATAGTGGCCCTACAATTATCTCCTAGCATTCCTAGATATAGTAATTGTAGTATTGTCCATGGATAGGACAGTGGGGGACTGGTATGAAACGGCAAAAATGGATTACTAAAACGCACCAAATTATGGTGCGAGCCACAATGTTGGCACAAAGAGGGAATTTATAAAGGGTTTTGCACAAGTTTTTTGTGCAAAAAAAGAAAATGTCTTATGACTTTTTTTATGCAAAAAAAGTGACTTTTTGCCATTTTTTACATTTTTCTCTTTTTGCCATTTTACTCTGTTCTCACGATACTTTTTTTTTCTACAGGGGCATGCAATCTGGCTGTGGTTAGCTATGTGAATAAGGTTTAACGCAAATTTTTGCTTTGAAGTCTTAATTTTTTGAATCCTTGTTTTGAAAGAGCCATAACTTATTTTGTGGTTGTTTTGATTAAGCCATAATTTTACCGAAAAATGGTAAATATAATTCCAAGTGTAGTAAAATCCTAAAAAAAAGGGATTATCGCCATTGTTTTTTTGGTTTTGCTTTTACAGTATTGATTGTACAGTACTAATAACGCTATAGCAACCTGTTTCTGCGGGTCAGTAGATTTATGTTAATGCCAAACTTATAAAGGTTCTTAATTTAAAAATTTGTACAAAAAAAATGTTGCTTGTGTCGCCACAATCCATAGCATGATCTCAATCATTAGAGACGTGTGAGTGCGTTTTTGCGCAAGAGCTGAAGTTTTTATTGTTACCATTTTAAGTTAAGCACCATGTTTGATCACGTTCAAAGGATTTTTTTAACCCCTTCATGCCAAGGCCATTTTCTGTGTTTTTTTTTATTTTTATTTTTTTCATTTTTGTTTTTTCCTCCCCTTCTTCCAAGAGCCCTAACTTTTTTTATTTTCCCGTCACTATAGCCGTTTTTGGGCTTGTCTTTTGTGGGACAAGTTGTATGTTTGAATGACATCATTCATTCTATGACATAGTGCACTACAAAATGGAAAAAAAAACTCCAAGTGAGTTGAAATTTAAAAAAAAAGTGCAATTTCACAATTTTTTTAAATTTTTTTTATTTACCATGTTCACTATATCATAAAACTGACCTGGCAATATGATTCTCCAAGTCAGAATGAGTACGAAAATACCAAACATATATAGGTTTTTTTTTCCTTTAAGTGGTGAAAAAAAATTAAGACATTTTCGCCATTCGCCATTTTTTGAGACCCGATACGTTTTCATTTTTTTTTTACTTGTTTTATTTTTAATGGTGATTTGAACAATTGTGTTCTTTTATTTTTTTCATATTTTTAAAAACGTTTTTTTCACTTTTTAATGTAATTATTAGTCCCCTTAGGGGACTCTAAGCTTTGATCATCCAATCACTTGTGCTATGTACAGTGAAAATCACGATCTCCTACGAATGCTAGCCCTGGGCTGGTTTTAACAGGAGTATCATAATGACAGGCATGGGGGTCTTCAACAGTCCTGGTGCCCCACTATCACTTCAGGTGCGTGTTAAAGGCTGCTTTCAGAGATTGGATAAGGTAATGGTTCAAGGGATTGTGTTTTCTGTAAATTTTCGCTGGGGGCAAATCAAACACTGGGATTTTTAGGAACTTTTTGATTTTTGCAGTTTTATTGTCAATTTTTTTTTTGATAGAACCAATCCAGGAATTGAGTTTTTTTTCTATTCTTATTTTATTTTAGATATCATTTTTTTTTATTGCAGGGGCAGCTAAAGGACTGAGTTTTTTAATACATATTTGTTATATTTCCTTTACGTAGGAAATGCCTGAATTGATATGAAAATATTCAATCCATCGTCCAAAAGTTCTTTCTAAATGAGGTTCAGCCCTGACTTCTTAGATTAAGCTGACGTAGTGCACCAAGTACAATGTATTCGTTTTCACTCCCACTGTAGACACACGTCATAAGGGGTTAATCTACAAATGAGCACCCGGTGGGCATGTCACGTTTCGCTTCCTATCCATTTTATTATGTAGATTCCCTGGAGCTTCTGCCTGCTGCATTAAACATCTTATACATCACAGTCGGGGGAAGAAATGCAGAATCAGTGGCCCACTTAGTTAACTTAAAAAGAAATCCGGAGAAATATACTACAATATTGGATTTTTTTACATATCGTAACTGATTTGTAAGTTTATCCCAGATGCTATTAAAATAATCACTCGGGCCCAAAACAATTAACACTCGAGCACTAGTGGAGTCTTACAAACTACTCTGGGGGGTCTCGGTAGAATAATCTTTTCTTGTTTTCTCTGAAAAAAAAAGATATGCTTAGAGTGAAGAACCGTCAATGTAGGAAGAAGGAGAAATAATTATTCAATAATACATAGAAAGAGATGGAAAAGGCCAGGAGCCAAAGGCAGAGAAGAAGTTCAGGCCCTAAAAGTTTGATTAATGAAAGCTTCTGTAATATTGTGTAGACATTCTATTGGGAAGAGTTTATGGGCTTCTCAAGGACTATATGAGATTGATGGGGGGTCCAAAACCAGGTCTACCCACCCATCACCTATTAAGCAGGTCTTACAGCCCCTGAAGACCACTGGCTCTGTAGACCAAAAATGGGAACTACACAGTGTACAGAGCTGTGGTTTTTCACCTCCATACACTATGTAATTTCAGTATGGACCTGGTAACAACTGATGGGTGGGAATGTAGCATGTGAGAACCCCCAACTGATTTGATTTTGATGACTAGAGTTGATTTGTAGGACCCTGGTCCAGCTGCCACGTTGAACAGAGCCCTTGCGAATATCATCCAACCTGCTAGCACGATCCACGGGTCTCTTCTGATTTGTAGGCCTGGCATGATGACATCAGTCTGGTGCAATGCACACATGACGTAAAGCAGGGCCTACTGATCAGAAGAGGCACCAAGAATGATGGCAAGTAGGAGGAGGTTTTAAGAGCTCTGGACTGTCAGCCACGTTGGTAGTCCATGCCGGTTGGACCGAAGCCCTACTATCCTCCGCTTGATTATTCAACTGGTAAAATGGCAAAAATGTGCTATGCCCAAAAGAAAAATTCTCACTAGTGTCATAAAATATATAAACAATTGGTGAAAATTAAGCATATTGCTAATTTCTTTTAGAATGTTGTAGGTAGCCATTTGCTTTATGCCTGAGCCAGATAATACTGATGAAAAAATCGTAGACTCTTGAGCACTGGTCTTGTATCTAAAGACAGACAGAAGAATGCTATATCATGCATTGTTTTTTAATCTGACCCTTGGCTCATTCCAAAGCAATAGCTGATGGATTGGATGCCAGAAAGGATCTCATAGAAAACACTAGTACAAGAGCTGGCACCAAAGGAATGGTCAAATATATAGGAATGAGTATTGGTATAATCTGAAGCTCGTTGGCTCCAATGCAAAATCTTCAACATGGCCCCCAACAATTGCAGGTCTTCAATATTAACAGTCGTTTCATATGGACCTTTTGGACCCCCTAAGCTCTGGGGCTTCGGTGAGATTGCAACCCCTGCACCTATTTTATATACGTCCCTGGGAATGAGCCCTCAGACACATTGTTTTATACCACCTAGTAGTTGCAGTATGCTTCCATTGGTATTTTTCCTAAATATGCAGCATTTTTTGATTCCCGTGAAAGGAATGGAAACTTTTGAAGAACTTAAAGAAAAAAAAGTGTCATTTAGACTACACAGGGAAAAATGGATAGGGAATAAATACCTGGCATCTTGATAATAAAAAATAATATAATATTAATATAATAATATAATTGTTTTATTATTTCATCGTTTTGGGTCTATTTGTTTTTTTTTTGTATTGTTGTTATTTTTTCCTGCAATTATTGCAGCTATGGGCTCAATTCATTATTGCCTTTGTGTTTTTTTTTGCTGAGTTTTTGGTGTTTTTTTTGCCTGTTTTTCATTTGCATTCAATTCTTCTTTTAATTTATGCCTTTTTTAAAGTATTTTTCATATGTATTCACCTGTTTATTTTAGCTCGCCACTGTGGGCCTGGTTCAGGGTTTCCAAATGTTTTCACCCGATTCACCGTTTGTGACTTTTCGAAAAATACTCTAGACCCCTTGAAGTGATTTTATGAATGACAGAAATTGTTTGCATATTTTTGTGACAAAATTGTGTGATTTAGTTTTTCACTAACAAGTCTCAAAAAAGGTTAAGGAGGAAAATGAAGCGAATTTATTACTTTGCATAAAATTTATGAACTGTATGCTCCATTTGTAAGAAATTGGTGCCAGCTCGTGTCGTGTCCTGGAATTTGATTCAGGCTCTGTAGCTGAGCCCGCATCTTTTCTGATTAAATCAGCTCTCATGTGCCCCTAACAGCCATGGGTGGATCCGCGATCCACCAGTGGCTGTTAACATGTTAAATGCCGCTGTCAATCTCTGAATTCACGCTTACTGGAAGCGTGTCACAAACCCTGCCCATCGGCGCCCCTGCATCATGATCTCGGGACGCCAATTGGTTGCCATGACAGTCGGGGTTCTGCAGGAGACCCCCCGTGCTTGTCATTGCAGATCTAGGAAAAGATGATTTTTGCTACACAAAGCAGTGCTATAGCCCTGCTATATGTGGCAGAAGCGATCGGATGATCGCAGCTTCAAGTCTCCTAAGGAGACTATGGAAGCAAGTAAAAAGTAAAAAAAAATGTTTTAAAAATAATAAAAAAACTAAAAAAAATATAAAAGTTCAAATTACCCATCTTTTGCCCCATTCAAAATAAAACAATTAAAAAATAAATAAAAAATACACATTTGGTATCACTGTCAAAATATAAGCTAAATTAATCCGATCAGTAAAAGGAATAGCAAGAGAAAAACAAAAACTCCAAAATTATGTTATTTTGGTCACCACAACTTTGCAACAAAAACCAATAACAGGTGATTAAAGCATTGTATCTACCCCATAATGGTATGAATAAAAACATCAGCTCAGCGCGCATAAAATAAGCCCTCACCCAGCGCCAGATCCCAAAAATTGGACAAGCTACAGGTCTTGGAAAATGGCACCTTTTTTTTACAGACTTTGGATTATTTTTTCACCACTTAAATAAAGAAGAACTTATACATGTTTGGTATCTGAGAACTCGTGATGACCTAGAGAATCATAATGGAAGGTAGCTTTAAAAAAGTGAATATGGTAAAAACTCCCCAAAAAATAATTGTGGAATTGCACTTTTTTTTTGCAATTTCACTGCACTTGAAATTTTTTACCATTTCCATGTACACCATATGGTAAAATCAATGGTGACGTTCAAAACTACAGTCATGGCCAAAAGTTTTGAGAATGACACAAATATTATATTTTCACATGATCTGCTGCCCTCTGGTTTTTATGTGTGTTTGACAGATGTTTTTTATCACAGACAGAAATATAATAATTGCAAACATATGAGTAACAAAAGCTTATATTGACAGTTAGAATGAGTTAATGCAGCAAGTCAATATTTGCAGTGTTGACCCTTCTTCAGGACCTCTGCAATTCTCCCTGGCATGCTCTCAATCAACTTCTGGACCAAATCCTGACTGATAGCAGTCCATTCTTGCACAATCAATGCTTTCATTTTGTCAGAATTTTTAGGTTTTTGTTTGTCCACCCGTCTCTTGATGATTGACCACAAGTTCTCAATGGGATTAAGATCTGGGGAGTTTCCAGGCCATGGACCCAAAATCTCTATGTTTTGTTCCCTGAGCCATTTAGTTATCACCTTTGCTTTATGGCAAGGTGCTCCATCATGCTAGAAAAGGCATTGTTGATCGCCAAACTGCTCTTGGAGGGTTGGGAGAAGTTGCTCTTGGAGGACATTCTGGTACCATTCTTTATTCATGGCTGTGTTTTTAGGCAAGACTGTGAGAGAGCCGATTCCCTTGGCTGAGAAGCAACCCCACACATAAATGGTTTCAGGATGCTTAACAGTTGGCATGAGACAAGACTGGTGGTAGTGCTCACCTTGTCTTCTCCGAATGAGGCGTTTTCCTGATGTCCCAAACAATCGAAAAGGGGATTCATCAGAGAAAATAACTTTACCCCAGTCCTCAGCAGTCCACTGCCTGTACCTTTTGCAGAATATCAGTCTGTCCATGATGTTTTTTCTGGAGAGAAGTGGCTTCTTTGCTGCCCTCCTTGAGACCAGGCCTTGCTCCAAGAGTCTCCGCCTCACAGTGCGTGCAGATGCACTCACACCTGCCTGCTGCCATTCCTGAGCAAGCTCTGCACTGCTGGTAGCCCGATCCCGCAGCTGAAACACTTTTAAGAGACGGTCCTGGCGCTTGCTGGTCTTTCTTGGGCGCCCTGGAGCCTTTTTGGCAACAATGGAACCTCTCTCCTTGAAGTTCTTGATGATGCGATAGATTGTTGACTGAGGTGCAATCTTTCTAGCTGCGATACTCTTCCCTGTTAGGCCATTTTTGTGCATTGCAATGATGACTGCACGTGTTTCTTTAGAGATAACCATGGTTAACAGAAGAGAAACAATGATGCCAAGCACCAGCCTCCTTTTAAAGTGTCCAGTGGTGTCATTCTTACTTAATCATGACAGATTGATCTCCAGCCATGTCCTCATCAACACCCACACCTGTGTTAATGGAGCAATCACTGAAAAGAGGTTAGCTGGTCCTTTTAAGGCAGGGCTGCAATGATGTTGAAATGTGTTTTGGGGGATAAAGTTCATTTTCTAGCCAAATATTGACTTTGCAAGTAATTGCTGTTAAGCTGATCACTCTTTATAACATTCTGGAGTATATGCAAATTGCCATTAGAAAAAGTGAAGCAGTAGACTTTGTAAAAATTAATATTTGTGTCATTCTCAAAACTTTTGTCCATGACTGTACAACTCTTCCTGCAAAAAATCAAGCCCTCACACGGCCATAGTGACGGAAAATAAAAAAGTTATGGCTCTGGAAAGAAGGGGAGCAAAAACAGAAGCGCAAAAAATGGAAAATCCCAAGGTCGTGAAGAAGTTAATTTTTTATTGTATTATTTTTATTTTATTTTCCTAATATATTTATTTTTATATTTCTTTCTAGATATTATTTCTTGCAAATCATTTCTTCTTTGTATGCTTTCTGAAACAGTTCATAAACCCTGGCTGCTTTTACTGCAGCAGTGAGCCTACGTCTCGTCTTCTAGAGGCCTTTGTGCTGCTGCGTGGGATGCTGCCATTGCACATTAATGGATTCATGGCAGCAATTTCTTGCATGGCCCAGTGGATGTTGCACTAGTTAATAGGATGGGTGAAATTCCCTCTGTTCCGCTCACTTTCTTTGTGTACAATTCATGCTGTGAAGCCATCTGTCTGGGACTGACAGGAAATTTCACTAACTACATTCGAGGTCAATCAGATGCCGAGAACCACAATGTCTTCAGAACTGGAACTTTTTTTCTCTCGACATGTGTAACAACATCTGCAGTCCTGTATATTTGTACTTACTTGTATGTGTACATGTAAAATCAGCCAATAATAGCTTCAGGACATTCACACAGAAATTCCAGCATTCCGGTAATCCAGATCTGATAAGCGTGTAACAGATTCTTTTCTTACACGTTCTAGATTATCAGACTAGGTCTCAATTACACTTCCGTGTTACGTTAGGTTGCATGTACCTTGTGTCATACTGAGCCATAATAAGGCTCCAAGAGCATTTGTTGTAACTTGACGTTACTTTGTGCAGTCTCTCTCTCCCTCTCTTTACTGGTGCGCTTGAGTAGGTGTCTCCGGAAATACAATGTTGAACTTTACTTGTTCTGCCAGCTCTACTCACTCCCAATTCTCACTTGAGGCTCATTCTAAAACCAGGATTCTGGCCTTTTCTCTGCTAATACTAAGATACTTCAATTCAGGCCCTTGTTCATTCTTGGTGCCTCCTGCAACCATACTTGGAGGGTCTCCTCTGAATGATTTATCCAGGTTCTGGCCAGTAGCCACACATGTTCCCTTCTAGACTTGCAATTTCCGCACCTCTATTTTGGTCACTTCTAGCTTGCTCGATGCTAGTGATCAGTGGACCTGTGGATGTTCTGGTTAGCCAGGTTCACCAAATATACTGTAAAATGTTTGGTTTGGGTCCGAACTTGACCTTGAACTTGACCCAATAGAAGTCAATTGCAACCCAAACTTCGGTGCTTTAAAATGGCTGTAAAATGGTCATAGTCAGGGCTAGGGGACTGCAAAAGGAAGCTAAATGGGGGCAAGAGCAAAACGATTGCCCTGCAAACAAATGTGGATAATAAGAAAAAATAATAATCTTGAATCAGGAGGCGGAGGTCCAAGTGGAGGAGTGGGAGGACATGGCTGTGTAGGTGGAAGAGGCATGTGATGAGGTATATAACACTGTTTTCTAGAACTTAATTAAAAGAACATAGAATTAAAAAAAAATAACAATCTAGAACCAGTAGACAGAGGTCCACGTGTAGGAGGAGGTTGAGGTGGAGGTGAAGGTTGAGGCGGAAGCGTAGGTGGAAGCGGCATAGGAGCAGGAGGTAGCCAACACTGTGTTAATCTTTGTGTTAATTTTTTTTCTTTTGGGGGGTAGTCTGAAAACAGGCATTGTAATAATCTGCTAGCCACTGTCTCTCTATATACACTTTTTCGGATTGAAAACAATGACAAGATCATTAAATAAAGGACGTGGTTGTGTTGCTGGTGGTGCTGTACCTTCTGTAGAGAGAGTAAGTACGTGATCGATCTGTGCTTGATATGCACCCAAGTGAAACACCTTCCTCCGATGCATGCAGGCGACAAGACGGTCTGCGTAATTTCGTAGGCATGAATACCATTGGAGGAATGGTGAGGCCAGAACAAATAGAGGTGGTTTTAGATTGGTTGGTTGAGAGTGCCTTCAGTTCTTTTGCTTTGTCTTCCACCTGTTCCTCTGCTAAAAGCACAGATTTTGCACCTGTGGCCACTGGACATCTGTCTTCCACCTTGCACCTTTGCAAATCAGGCAAGAAGTCTGAGCCCCAAGTCATGCGGCAGTCACTTCTGCTTTTTGATAACTCTGCTGGCTGTGGTTTCGTGGGCCATCCACCTGGCTCTGGCCAACAATTGTAAGAGACTGAGTGCACTGATACCCAACCACTTGTTCTGTTGGAGTATGAGTAAGCGGAAGGGATAGTGCAAACTACCAGCGGACCACCGCAGTACATCTCTGATGATGAAACACAGGTGCCAATTGCTGCAGATTTCTGCTGTGTATAGACTGGCAGGAGGGCAGGGGTGAGGACTGAGTGGAACATCATGCCGAGGATTATTATTATTACCGTATATACTCATGTATAAGCCGACCCATGTATAAG
>VIAB01016452.1:10524-23575 GCA_009801035.1 Oophaga pumilio
CCCGTAATTTTGGCATTCTTGAATTTTATTTTGTTTGCAGTGTTTACCAATCGGGTTAATTATTTTTATATTTTTATGAATCTGACTTTTCTGAACACAACGATACCACATATGTGTATTTTGATTTATTATCTTTATTTTTAATGATAGAAAAGGAGAACAATTTGAATTTTTATGTTTTCATATTTTTTAAAGCATTTTTTATTTTTTACTTTTTACTGTTCTTTTTAGTTTTGATTAGGGGACTTGAAGCTGCAATTATCTAATCGCTTGTTCTATATACAGCAATGCTACAGCATTGCTGTATATAGTAAAAATCGCGGTTTGCTTTGAAGACTGTCCACAAGCAGGGTTTCAAAGGAGCTGCATAATGGCAAGCACAGAGGTCTTCAACAGACGCCCTGCTGTCATAGCAACCCATCGGCGAAACACGATCACATCATTGACGCGCCTATGGGCGCATGGAGTGATGCACCCCCATACTGACGCGTGTTTAATGCTGCAACAAATGTCGTGAAGAGGTTAAGGGAATCAGTGAAATGCAGTTCCAAGAAAGGTTAGCAAACCTGGGCTTATTTAGTTTGGAAAAACGAAAACTTAGGGACCCAGTCTTATTACAATGCACAAACACATGAAGGGACAATACAGAAATCTTCCTAAGGCCGAGGTCACACTTGCGAGAAACTCACACGAGTCTCGCACCTCAATACCCGGCACTGCCGCCGGCACTCGGACGGAAGTGTGTGGCTGCATGTATTTCTATGCAGCTGAACGCTCCGGTCTGAGTGCCGGCGGCAGTGCCAGGTATTGAGGTGCAAAACTCGTGCGAGTTTCTCGCAAGTGTGACCCCAGCTTAATGATTGTTTTACACCTTAGCCTACAACTATAAGGGGCATCCTCTAGGTCAGGGTTCCCCAACTCCAGTCCTCAAGGCCCACCAACAGGTCATGTTTTCAGGATTTCCTGTTATGAATGTGCTAGAGATGGTTTCTGAGCAGAGGCTCCCTCTGGTGGTTACAGACAGTACTAAACCTTTCAGCGAGGAGTGGCAATCTGGAATCACGGACTGGTCTGATATAAGGGAGGTTCCCGCCCATGATGGTTGCCGGTGATCAATTGTTCTTGTCTCAATTGTGGCTCCTGGTTCATTTGGAAGTTTGCTGGAGTCCTGCCTGCATCTCCTGCTTTCAGATAAGATATTTTTTGCTTTTCTTTTTGTGCTTGCTTTTTGCATTGTTTTCTGCACTTTTGTGGAGGTCAGCCAGGTCCCCTCCTGGGGCCTGAGCTCCTTACAGTTTTTCTGCAGCCACTGTTATTTGCTCATTTGCTTTTTCCTGTTTTTTCAGCGGCTGCGGCTTGGTTTTTGTTCACACTGAGATCTGATTTAGTGGGTGGCGAGATCGTGTGATCTCAGTATTTTTGTAATCAGAATTGTTGGATTTTTGTAGGGTTTTCTGGGTTGCAGAAAGTAATCTCTCCTGTCCTATCCTATTTAGTCAGCTTGTGGCCCCAGCGTTTGCTCAGTCTATTTTCTGCCTTTGTTTGTATTTTAATCTTGTCTAACCGCCATTATATGTTTGGGGGCTTCCTATTTTCTTTGGGGATCTGCTCCGGGGCAGATAGCTTTCATCTTTCTGCCTTTAGATGTAGTTATCTCTCAGGCTGTGACGAGGCGTCTAGGATCAACGTTGGAATGCTCCACGGCTACCTCTAGTTGTGTCGTTAGTTTAGGAATCTGCAACCCATCAGTTACCAACATCTGAGGTGTTCGGCTGCCCTGCTGTTGTTCCTGTCCTCCTCAGCTACCGAAACATAACAATTTCCTTAGTATTGCCCAGGTGATAATTGCATCACCTGTGCAATACAAAGGAAATCCTGAAAACATGATCTGTTGGTGGGCCTTGAGGACTGGAGTTGGGGAACCCTGCTCTAGGTGTAGAAGAACGAAAGTGTGTCCATTACAAGCCGTGAATCTTTACTATACGAGCAGTGAGAGTATGGTTGATTCACAAAAGAAAGTTCATGGACATCTTGATTACCTTTCTTGAAAAGCCGCCACAGGAACGAAAAGCATTCTCAAGAAACAACCATCGGTGTTTACCTGAAGTGGCTTAGTCTGGGAAAATTTGCTAGATGTATCGGAGTCTAAATGGTGCCATGTTCAAATACTCTGTTTATTTTTTATTTTATTAATAACTTCCAATTTATTTTTAGAAACTTCCTCATATCTTCTGAATTGTAATGTCCTACTTCATAAACTCCATCTACTTTACTAAACACCAATTTATCTTTTATGTAATTACCGCTGATTTCAAGGTTTTCAGTACTAAAGGGTATGCCACACTAAGCGAGATCGCTAACGAGATCGCTAACGACATCGCTAAAACGTCACTATTTAGCGATCTCGTTAGCGACGTCCTTGTGTGTGGCATGTAGCAGCGATGTGACCCCTGCTGTGATGTCGCTGATCGTTTACTAGCGTATCAAGATCGGTGATTTTCAACCCAGTCCTAATGAGTTGAGAGTCGAGCCTGACACTCTCAATTAATTAAAAGGTGTGTGCCTTGACAGAAATCTTACTACAGTCAGTGATATACGTAGGACTACAATTAATGTAAGACCGTATTTTAGATCTTCTATTTGTCACAATCCATTTTTGGATTTGGGGCAGATCTCAGTTTAAAACTTTTTTCCTTTTGGACCATCGGGGGTTAATGTCAGTTTTTCCCTGCTGGCAATCTGGTGTAATTGCACTGCTTCGGGGTCAGCTGATGTGGATGGTGACCACTCCCACCATCCTTTAAATGTCACCTGATGAATCAACTGAGTGTTGGTTATACTGGTCCTTTCTGGAAACCAGCCTAGCAGGAGCCGCTCTCTGGTGTCAGCCATGTCTGGTGTTTGGAGTCCAGTTGCTGTGTTTTCTGCTGTGTGGAGCTTAGCAGCAGTGTCCTGTTCACAAGCTAAGTGTGGTGTTTTTTGTTACCTTGTCCCTTTGGTGTCTGTCACTTCCCCCTGTGTTCATTATCTGCAGAGGTGAGGCTAGTGCTCGTTGCCGGCCAGTGCACTAGCCAGGGCAGTTATAGGTGACAACTAGGGATGAGGTATCCTGACTGCGACGGGGAGAAAGACCCGCATAGGGCGTTAGGGGAGTTCAGGGACAGGCTCAGGTTTGAGCTCAGATGGTGGCCATCCCTCATTCCCTATGTTAGGGCCCTCCTCTCGCCTTTCCCATCCCGTTGTGTGTGTTGTGCCATCCGCTGACCGACCACCCGTTGGGTCGTGTCACGCATCATGACATTATCACCAAACGTCACATTTTTTCCGGTGAGCCATGTCCCAAATGCAGTCCTTTGCCCAACTGATCTAGACCCTCACTGATGAGCTTAAAGGGAATCTGTCACCCCATTTTTTGTATATAAGCTGCAGCCACTGCCATCAGGGGCTTATCTACAGCATTCTGTAATGCTGTAAATAAGCCCCTGATGTAACCTGAAAGATGAGAAAAACGAGTTATATTATACTCACCGGGGGGGCAGTCCAGCTACCATGGCGTCGCAGGTCTAGGTCCGGCGCCTCCCATCTTCTAGCAATGATGTCCTCCTTCCTGCTTCTGTCGCTCTCCTGCGCTGGCGTACTTTATCTGCCCTGTTGAGGGCAGAGCAAATTACTGCAGGGCGCAGGCGCTGGGCCTCTCTGACCTTTCCCGGCGCTTGCGCACTGCAGTACTTTGCTCTGCCCTCAACAGGGCAGATAAAGTACGCCTGTGCAGGAGCGCAACAGAACAAGGAGCAGGACGTCATCGCTAGAAGATGGGAGGCGCCGGACCCGGACCGCGACACCCATTGGACCGGACCCCCGGGTGAGTATAATATAATTCGTTTTTCTTGTCTTTCAGGTTACATCGGGGGCTTATCTACAGCATTACAGGATACTGTAGATAAGCCCCTGATGGCGGTAGCTGCAGCTTATATACGAAAAATGGGGAGACAGATTCCCTTTAAGGAGCTGTGGGGTCAGGTGTCACAGCAGCTTCAGCAGTTGACAAGGATCTTGGCCTCGGCTCAATTGCAGGATCAATCGGAACCCAAAATATCTCTCCCTGACCGTTTCTTTAGAGCCCATATGTCAAAGTCAAGGCCCGCGGGCCAGATCCGGCCCGCAAATTGATTATCTATGGCCCCCTGGATGATATTTAATTACTATTAGATCCGGCCCGCAGGCCACAGCCGCCTGCTGGTGTTTTGCACGCAACACTACATTTCCCACAATGCACCGGTAGCAGGGCCGGCGTCAGTCCGGCCCTCGACTTGTAGCAAATTTGTTTTTTTGGCCCTCGGTGTGTTTGACTTTGACATCCCTGCTTTAGAGGGAGAGATAAGTTTGTTGTGTTCAAATAAGCCTGCAAGTTGTATTTTAGGCTTCGCCCTCGTTCATCAGTGAGTGAGGAACAGCGTGTGGGAATCAAAGTTTCCCTTCTTAAGGGTGATCCCCAATCCTGGGCCTTCTCCCTGCCGACCGATTCACCATCTTTATGGTCGGTGGACGAGTTTTTCGCGGCATTGGCACTGGTGCATGGGGATCATGATGGCGTCTCCCTGGCTGAGTCTCGTCTCTGGAAAATCAAGAAGGGGGGCCGGCCGGCTGAGTACTGCTCACAGTTTAGGAGGTGGGCCACTGACATGCAGTGAAATGACCCTGCCCTTAGGAGCCATTTTTGTCAGGGTCTGTTACCTAGGCTGCAGGATAGTCTGGTGCAGTACGCTGCTCCCAGGTCATTGGAGGCCACCATGTCCCTTGCTATCCGAGTGGATAGACCCCTCAGGGAGAGGCATACACCAAATCTGCCCCCGTTGTCCTTGCTAGGGAGGAGGACACACCGGTGCGGCCGGCGAACCCATGCAGGTGGGAGGAGTTGCATCTCAAACGAGGTCACCTGCGGTTCGCCGTGGTATGGGGGCATGTTTTTATTGTGGGCAGACTGGTCATTTTATCAATATCTGTCCAACTCGCGCAAAAGTACCATCAACATCTCAAAAGCCGCTTCCCCCTGGTTGTGTGGAGGGAGGTGACCAGTGTGTGTATTTTCTCCATCTTCTCGTCTCAGTGTACCTTACCTGCTGAAGTGGTGGTTGGCTGGGTAACGGAAACTGTACCGGTGCTTGTGGACAGTGGAACGGGAGTCAATTTGGTGGATTCTCACTTTGTCCAGACCCACGGCCTAAGGAGTAGGACGCTAGTGAGACCCCTAGGCGTTCAGGCCATTAACTCTGTCCCACTCAGCTAGGCGAGGGTGACCCAAGTCGTAGATGATATACACTTGCGTATATGGACTCGTTATGAAGAGTCCCTGACGTGATACATCTTGGAGGGTATGTCAACTCCCATCGTTTTAGGCCTCCCTTGGTTGAAAAAACTCAACCCGGTTATAGATTGGCTGTCCAGGGAAGTAGTCAGCTGGGGCCAGTCTTGTAAGAACTGCTGCCCTAGAGCCACAATCTCTGCCGTCTTTCTGCAACCTACCCCTTCTCCGGTGGGGGCAGCAGAGGTCCTGCCAGGGAGTAGGGGTAAGACTCAACCCTCACCACAAGTTAACCCTGAGTGTCGGAGTCCTCTTAGGAGGAGGGGTCAGGGGAGGGTGGTGGTTCCCCCTCTGTGCATAGTGGGAGGTATGAGTGTGGTGACACAGGAGGACTCCTCTGTTGTCGGTTCCTCAAAGAGTTCACCATCTTATGGCAAACGTATGCGTGTAAATAAACGTTCAGGTCCAGACCTGTGTGTGAATGAGTATGTATGGGTGTCCACCAAAAACATCAGGTGGAAGTGTGCTACTGGGACCTGGAGTTCTAGGGTGATCGGGCCGTATCGGGTGTTGGCCATTCTCAGCCTGGGGACTTTCCAGCTGGAGTTACCCCCAGTAATGCACGTGCACAACTCAATCCACAGGTCGGCGCTCTGGAGATTTGTGGTCCTCCGGAGCCTACGTTATTGTCACCTCCATCGGGCTGCGTTCGCCATAAATCTGAGTGTCAGGTGACTGCAGAGGTGAACTGTGGTGGATCGAGGCGTCCTCACCATATGTTGTTTTCTGGTGAGGTCTGGTGTTGAACGTCCAGAGTCCCCTCATTGAAAGGGGGATACTGTCACTATCTATTTTTGGATTTGTGGAAGATCTGGTTCCAGTCAGTTTAAAACTTTTTTCCTTTTGGACCATCGGGGGTTAATGTCAGTTTTTCCCCTCTGGCAATCTGGTTATAATTGCACTGGCAATGCTGCTGGGTCAGATGATGTGGGTGGTGACCACTCCCACGATCCTTTAAAAGGTCACCTGATGCATCAACTGAGTGTTGGTGATACAGGTCCTTTCTGGAAACCAGCCTAGCAGGAGCCGCTCTCTGATGTCAGCCACGTCTGGTGTTTGGAGTCCAGTTGCTGTGTTTTCTGCTGTTTGGAGCTTAGCAGCGGTGTTCACAAGCTAAGTGTGGTGTTTTTTGTTACCTTGTCCCTTTGGTGTTTGTCTCTTCCCCATGTGTTTATTATCTGTAGAGGTGAGGCTAGTGCTCCTTGCTGGCCAGTGCACTAGCCAGGGCAGTTATAGGTGACAATTAGGGATGAGGTATCCTGACGGCGGCAGGGAGAAGGACCCGCATAGGGTGTTAGGGGAGTGCAGGGACAGGCTCAGGTGGTGACCGTCCCTCTTTCCGTATTGTTAGGGCCCTCCTCTCGCCTTTCCCATCCCTTTGTGTGAGAGTTGTACCGTCTGCTGACCGACCACCCGTTGGGTCGTGTCACGCATCGTGACGCTATTGTTGGATGTTGACTGAAATGTATATGTTGTCAGAATTCAAATTTTTTTTTTAGGATATCGAGAACTGTTCTCTGTACTTGGGTGCGCTAAAAGTGCCACAAAAAAGCGCACTAGGATGTGGTCAGTCGTAGCCCTCTCCAACCGGAAAAAAGCCCCTAGCAACCAATCCCTGTCCCTCCGAGCTAGAAGGCCACAGCAAAACTAGGTGCCTTGTAGGTTGGCTTCTCTACTGAGAGAGAGACACGTGTTTTCAGGGGGGAGCGGAACCTAAACGCCATCACCCCTAGACTAATCAGGGGGGAACCTATAGGGGAACAGCACCCTGAAAAGTCTTCCCGACCGACACTCATGCAAATTATGACACACGTGAAAACAATTATATAAATAGTGAAGGTTTTCTAGTATAATACTAGCAGGACACTTGAACGGAATTTAAAAGTTAGCTATCCTAGCCAAAAGGCTTGGAAAAGAGTGTGTGCTCAAAAAGGATGAAAATTTGAAGTGCAGTGCAAAAGTAGCATAAACTCAAATAGGTTTCCCATGTCCAGTGAGATAAGGTACCCCAAGGTCACCACTTCACACCTCTGGCTCTCAAACTTACCCAACCTAATGACCTCGATTCTGGAGGGCCAGGGTCTATACCGGAGGATGATAAAAGCCACTTGGCATACTGCCCAGCGCACCATACCCATAATGTGCAATAATCCCGATCTACGAGGGCGGCCAAGGCCATAGCTGCCTTTTCGAATGATACTACACTTGCTGTTAGCCAAAAGGCTGTGAAGTAAAAATATGTTTTTCTGTGTCTAGTAAACTATTAATTTTTTCTTAATCTTCATTTTGTATTATTTCAGGTTCACATGGTGGCCTCACAAACAATTATTATGGTATGTCTAAGAACCAATTTCATCGTAACTATATTCTGGAAATGCTCAGCACTTTTTAGTGTATTTTAAATTATTCTATTTAGGTACACTAAAACAGACAGACTTGTAACAGGTTATATTTACATTGACAGTAAATTACATTTTGAAACTTTGAAGGTAAAGAAATTATGTCTGAAGTCAAGGATTATAAGATTTAGGATTTGTCAGGGATTATTTAATCAGACCTGTCATAATTATAATTGACATAAATGGTAATATTTAAAGGCATAGCATTTAGTAATTATCTAAAGATCAAAGAAAATTAAACACTCTGCGTAGTGATCCACCACATAAAAGCTTTGCTCATAACATATTTCTGTACTATATGACGCAGCATTCTATAAGGCACACCTATGATGTAGGCAACAAAAATAGAAAAAACTTTTCCTTACTAATTATAAATCCACTCACTCATCCACAGTAGACTAACAATTAGCAAAGCGCTCCCCACAACCAGTTCACCCATGGGCGTGGAGAGAAGTGAATGTTCATTTCTCTTAAGTAGCGGGCCAAGTGATCGCCTGGCCACTGCAGGAAACCTGCAGCTGACACTGTGCACGCTACTAAATAGCACTGAATACTCACTGCCCTCCATGCACATAGTCCCGGCGTAGGGAGCAGTGAGTATTCCGGCAGCTGTCCTCTGCTTGTATAAAATATAGATCTGACACTCTCAAAAGGATGTTTAACAGAATTTTATCAGATCACAATCCAAACGTAACGTTTTGGTCCTCCCCTTGACCTTCTTCAGACTTGGATATGTAAACAAATCTACAAACACAAAATAAATGTCCCATTAGTGTTGAAATAACAGTACTAAATCACAAATAAGCAAAGTCAGCATATTGGACAGAAAAATTACATGAGGAGGTACTCATCAGCATTAGGTGACCTCCAAAAAAAAGTTCACAACATTGATTGATAAATCGATAAGATAGTAACACTAATGTAACATGTATCAATGACCAAGGTAGGAAACATACAGGAATAGTATATGATATATACCGTGCTCAAAGGAATACTTAACTGAAAACACAAAGGAACGTAACATAAAACAAGGACTCCATGAATAATGCTCTTACCAGATTGTGGAAGCAGAGGAAAAATGAAGCGAAAGTCTTTAAAAGTCTGTGAAGAAGTAACAGGACTGCTTATGTAACACCCCAAGTTGAACAAAGCATTGAAAGTGCCACTTCATAGTGAAAGCGGAGTGCTGGAGAGAGTTCTTACCATTAGCATACTAGGATATCAGAAGCGCTGTATGGGAGAGCTAGTCAGGAAAATAGCCAGCAGTATAGCGCCCATTGGATGGCGGTGCACGTGTGTTGTGAAATAGTAGCAGTACCGGAAGCGGAAATGGCGTCCTCAGCCTGTGACCTAGCTGTGGAGCGCAAGTGAGCCGGCCGACTGGAAGTGCGTCACCGCCTCTCTCTCCAGGGCGGAAGTTCGCTGTGGAACGCAGCTCGTAGAGCGCAAACAGGAACGATTACTAGAGGGGGCGGTCCAAATGGTGCAAACGAAAATTAAACCGCTGGAGCGTGTAAAATAGGTAAGTATCAAAGGAGAAGTGGAATCATGAAGTTGCCTGAGATAAATAAAAGAAAAAAAAATGTTATATTCAATGCATGATTTCTTACAGTATTGTAACATAGAATTAGAGTCTGAGGCAAGACAACAGTAATAAAATAAAATAAAATAAGTAAGAGGCTTCCAATTTATAGATGGATGGATATATACACGTCCCGAGGGACCAAAAAGAGAGGAGGAGAAGGTTGAAAGGAGGGGAGTAATTGATATGCAGAAACTACGCATTAAATATCAGTTTACCCCAATGATAACAAAGAAAGAAAATTTTAAGACATAATACAATCAATTGTATAACGACAGGATCTGTGCTTTTTAGGGGAAACTGTTGCATTCTGACTATTGTCTAAAATAAACCCATGACATCGTACTCCCTATTAAGACCCTTAGGTCCTAAGGTTTGCAAATGGTGGATCCAATATGCCTCTCTGTAACGCAGTCTTTTCACAAAATTACCGCCTCTTCTATTAAACTGTACCTGTTCCAAAACCAAAAAGCGCAATTGTGCTATAGTATGGCCTGCCGTGTTGAAATGGTAAGGAATTGGAAGATGATTTTTCTTGCAGCGAATATCCGACTTATGGTGTGATATTCGATCCTTGATTGCCTGTGTGGTTTCGCCCACATACATTTTGCCACAGGGACATTTGATGGCATAAACGACTGATTTTGAGTCGCAGGTGTGGAATCTCGTGATTGGGATGTCCACACCTGTGAGTGGATGAGAAAACTACGGCCCTTTAAGGACATTGGCGCATTGTGCGCAACGTAGACAAGGAAACGTACCCCTCCGCTGAGTACGGAGGAATGTCTGTCCAGGGGTAATCTGAGTTGAGCCTATATCGGCCCTGATAAGTTTGTTTCTTAGGTTGCTAGGCCTTCTGAAACATGACAGAAAAGGGACTTGGAACTCTGGGAAACTATCACGAAGAACATGCCAATGTTTCTGAATTTTGTTATGAAGCCCATACATCAGAGGGTGGAATGTGTGGACAAAAGGAATCCTACGTGATGGCGGCAATTGTGAGGAGGTGGTAGAATTAGACCGAGTTTTGCGGAGCAATGATCGGGGATAGCCTCTTTCTAAAAATTTATTTTTCATCTCATATAAGCGTTGTGCTTGCTTTTGGGGATCACTCACTATCCTTCGTACTCTCTTAAATTGGGAGACTGTAACTGATTTTTTTACCGCCCTTGGATGGCAACTCTGAAAAAGTAATAAGCTGTTACGATCAGTGTCCTTTACATAGAGATCTAATGACAAATTGCCATTCTCATCAAGTAGTATTTTCGTGTCCAGAAAATTAATTTCCTTATGGTTATAGTTGAGCGTAAGCGTCAGTTCAGGCCACACAAGATTAATTTCTCCAAAAAACTGGTTCAAACTATCAACTGTACCCCTCCACAGACAAAAGACGTCGTCAATGTAATGGCGCCACAAAAGGCAATGTTTTTTATATAATTCATTGGAATAGATGAAATCCGATTCAAAAAGGGACATAAAACAATTCACATAGGGTGGGGCCACATTGGACCCCATCGCTGTACCCTGTATCTGAAGATAGAAGGTATCCTCAAAAATAAAATTTTTTGGTAAGACCTAATTCCAATAGCTCTAAAAGAAATGGAACCACCGAACCATCCAGGGAGGACCCCTCGAGCAATCTTTTAGTGGCTCTCATGCCTTTTTGTTGTTGGATAGATGTGTATAAATTATTCACCTCAAGGATTGCGAGTAACGTTCCTTCTGGTAAACTCCCTGAGCTGTTGATCAGTCGTACAAAAGACCCTGTATTCAAAAGGAAAGATGGAACATCTTTAGTCAAGGGTGTTAAAATGTTTTCTAATAAAATCGATAGGGGAGAGCGAATATAGTCAGTCAATGCTACTATGGGTCTTCCTGGGGGTTTATCCAGTCTTTTGTGGATCTTAGGTATTATGTAGAATACTGGAATTAACGGGTCTTTAGTCAAAAAATCCCGTGTTTTGGTATCTATGATATGCGCATCCAAGGCCCTCTCTAGAACTTTTGCTATCTGCTCTCTCAATAGTGATGTGGGATTATGAGGAAGGGGCTGGTATACTCCCGGATTAGCTAGCTGGGATAATTTCTCCCCCACATAAAAGGAACGATCCATGACCACTGTAGCTCCCCCTTTGTCAGCGGGTTTGATTATGATGTCCTTATCTTCCATCAATGTTTGTAAAGCAATTTGGTCTAAAGGTACTGTCACACTAGGCGAGATCGCTAGCGATATCGCTTAAGCGACACCGATTGTATGACGCAGCAGCGACATCGTCAGCGATGTCGCTGTGTGTGACATGTAGCAGCGATGTGGCCCCTGCTGCGATGTCGCTGACCGTGCACGAACGTTCTGGGCCGTATTTTGATCGTTGGCGTCCAGCTGGTGAGCCTGAATCGCTGAGTTTGACACCCTTTATGAACGACGAGCGACCTCGTTGGCGACTCATGTCAGCGGCACAGGCGGGACTAGGTTTTCTTTAGTAACGACCCTCGGCTCCGATTGGTGGCCACAACATCACCTCAGCAATAGATGAAAATGGAAAACTGTGCCCCCAGGCATTGTTCCAGAGCGCTTTGTGGATTGCTCCAACGTTCTAGTCCTTTGTGCGTTGTTGCGAGGATACTATCGCAATTGCAAACGCAATAGCGGCACAGACTGGATCGCAGTAGCTGCAAAGCAGAAGGCTAGCAGGACGCAGTATGGAACGATGCTGGAAATTCGTATGAACCACTTGCGCTCGAGAACAATGGAAGGGAGCGCTAATACGTCGTTTTTTATGACGCGGTCGTCCAATCACAAAGCGAGAGCTGTGACATAAACAGTCATGACATACAGTGACCACCAATCTGTGCTGAGGGGCGTGGAAAAGGTTGCGCTCAATCACGCCTATCGAGGTCGGGATCTTTAACAATACATGGTGTGTGACAGGTCCCAACGACCGCCGAGGTCGTTATACAGATCGCTGATCGCTGATGTGTCGTTTATGAGATCTTCCTGTTTGGAAGCTAACTAGCGACCATATAGCGATGTACAAACGATCTCTGCCAGGTCGTGTCGTTGTCGTGATCGCTGGTACGATCGCTAAGTGTGATAGTACCTTAATTGGTTAAGATTAGAATGGAATATAAAATCCCCCCTGGTGATTCGTTTTGAATAATCTGCAACTTCCCTGTTAATTAAATGAAATGAAGGTTTCCACTGGATGATAATTCTTGGGTGGTAAAAAGGTACTGCGTAGTTTTAAGACCAAATCGGTTAAGTTAAGTGGTGTTGGTTGAGTCGCAGGTACTGACATAGTCTGTGAATTACTGAAGTCTGCCTTAAGTCTCAGATTCCTGTAGAATCTCTGCAGGTCAATGTCTAGTTGGAAAGTGTTAAACTTGTATGACGGGCAGAAAGAAAGACCTTCCTGTAATAGATTTATTTGTGAGGTACTTAGACATTTAGAAGAAATATTAACTACTAGGTTGGCATTACCTGGAATCTGGTGTGCATCCCTTGCCGATTGCAGATTACCCCTAGACAGACATTCGTCCGTACTCAACCGAGGGGTACGTTTCCTTGTCTACGTTGCGCACAATGCGCCAATGTCCTTAAACGGCCGAAGTTTTCTCATCCACTCACAGGTGTGGACATCCCGATCACGAGATTCGACACTACAATTCAAAATCAGTCGTTTATGCCATCAAATGTCCCTGTGGCAAAAT
>VIAB01016455.1:49527-60174 GCA_009801035.1 Oophaga pumilio
CATACAAACGCTGCGTTTTTTGGTCATAATGCGCATGCTGATGCAACTAAATATCGCAGTGTTTATAAGCATTTGCATGCGTTTTTTTAATGCGTTTCATGTGCACACGATGCGCTGCGCAAAAAAACGCAAGTGTGAAAGTAGCCTAAGAAAGCCAAATCTAAAAAAAAAACAACCCACTCCAGCTTCCAAAAATATTAAGCTTTGATATTTGAGTCTTTTGGGTTGATTGAGAACATAGTTGTTGTTCAATAATAAAAAGAATCCTCTCAAATACAACTTGTCTAATAATTCTGCACACAGTGTAGTGATGAGCGAACGGGCTCGGATAACATCTTATTGCCACACTATTGTACCCCCACTCTTCCGTTTACTCACCGAAATAATAGCAGCTGTTACTTCAGATCCTCCAGGACCGATTACTCTACCTGTGGCACGCACACAAAGAGGAGGTAACAAGAAGCGTAGGAAGATGACTGGAGGGTCACAACCTGGCTTCTCCGAACATCTCCATGGAGCCAGGTGACCGGTGGTTCCCAATCCTGGTTTTCTCCAAACATATCCATGAATTCGCGATGGGATGGAGCAGATCTATATTCTTCTAGCAAGGGCCGTGGTCCTCTAAGCTGGCATCCTGTAGAATGGCAAATCTGTGTCCCTCGTGATGGAGCCACAATGTCTTGGCTACTGTCCGGTCTGTCATCCTTTGGATGTTTGGATGTCTTGGCTGAATTTCTGGCTGTCTCTGTCTCTCTATACAGAGTACTAGTGAAAACTGGTGAAAAACATCAGCATATTTAAGATGTCAATATGTACCTATGTGCCTCAAATATGGCTCAAAAAGCTGCTGTCATAAGGATAGACCAAAATGCAGGCTGGTCGTCATACATTAAGAGAAGAGTGGGGGGAGGGAAACCAAAAATGACAAAAAAGTCCGTAATGGATAAAAAATAACTTTATTAATAATGATGTGCAAATTACAAGTATGGAGAAACAGTGGACAAATACACATGCAACCAAATGCACCTATTGCAAAGTGATGCATGGAAACGGGGGAGTGTTATGTTATGGTAGCTGAGGAGAGCAGGCAAAAACGGCAATACACCAGAGAGGTTGGAATCTACTGGATTGCAGTACCCTGACTAACCACCACAACTAAAGGCAGCCGTGGAGCGTACCTACGTTGGTCCTAGACGCCTCGTCACAGCCTGAGAAGCTAACTACACCTAAAGATAGAAAGAGGAAAACTATCTGCCCCGGAGCAGTTCCCCAAAGAACACAGGAAGCCCCCAAACATGTAATGGCGGTTAGACAAGAGGAAATACAGACACAGACAGAAAATAGTATGAGCAAACGTTGGGGCCCAATCTACCTGGACAGAAAAGGATAGGAAGGACACTTACTGCAATCCCAAAAAACCCTAAAAAAAATACCAACACACTAATTGCAAAAACACCTGAGATCACACGACCTCTACCACCTAAATTAGTTCTCTGGTGTAACAAAACAAAGCCGCAGCCACTGAAAAAACTGGAAAAGGCAAATGAACAAATAACAGAGGCACAGATAAACTGAGAGGAGCACAAGCCCCCGGAGGGGACCTGGCTGACCTCCACAAGAGTGCAGGAAACAATGCAAAAGGCAAGCACAAAAATACAAGCAGAAAAATACTTATCTGTTAGCAGAAGATGCAAGCAAAACACAGCAAGCCTCCAAGTGAACCAGGAACCAAAGTTGAGACAAGAACAATTGATCACCGGCAACCCTGATGGGAGGGAACCTCCCTTATATAAGACCAGTCAGTAACTCCTGATCGCCAATCTTCACAATCTTCATTGAATGGTTCAGTACTGTTTGTAACCACCATAGGGAGCTCCCGCTCAGAATTCATTTCTAACACATTCACAACAGGGGAGCCAACAAATCCCACAACACAGATTAAATAATCAGTGTATTAGCAATAAATATAGATTGGAAAGCCTGCCCTGTGCCAATAGATATGGGTCTAATATAATTGTATAGTATGTACTGACCCCATCGTGGTAGATTACCCACTATATAGCAAGTGTCAGCGGCCGTATCATATGACCTGGGTATAAGATGCAGGCATGGGCTCACTAGGTCTGTGTATCCGCCCCAAAAAGTCAATATATAGATAATTCTATTCCTGGCTTGCTAAAAATAGATGTCTGGTTAATTAAGATACAATGCTGTGTCTCCACAGAGGCATTTATTTGGAGGGCCTCGCAGCCCTCCATATGCTAGCCAGAGCCACGCTGAGTGCCATTAAGTACTGGAATGAGATCCTCATCCATTGTGAGACCATATTCAGGTGCAGTGGGCCCTGGGTTCTTTCTAATGCATTATTGATGCTAGGCCTCATGTGGCTGAAGTGTCAGCAGTTCCTGCATGATGAAGGCATTGATGCAATGAACTGGTCTGCCCATTCCCCAGACTTGAATCCAATTGAACACATCTGGGACATCATGCCTCGTTCCATCCACCAATGCCACGTCGCACCACAGACTATCCAGGAGTTGACTGATGCTTTAATCCAGGTCTGGGAGAGGATCCCTCAGGAGAACATCCGCCACCTTATCAGGAGCATGCCCAGGCGTTGTAGGGAGGTCATACAGACACATGCAGGCCACACACACTACTGAGAATCATTTCTTTGTTTTGAAGCATTTCCACTGAATGTGGATCAGCCTGTAATGTGATTTTCCACTTTAATATTGAGTATCCTTCCAAATCTAGACCTCCATGGGATATTAATTGTGATTTACATTGATCATTTTTATGTTTTATTCTCAACGCATTCTACTATGTAATGAATAAAGATTTTCAACTGGAATATTTCATTAAGTGATATCTATGATTTGGTATTTTAGTGTTACCGTCCTTTTTTTGAGCAGTATAGAGGTGTGGTGAGCACCTTGAACCCTCAGGTGCTTCACAGAAATGTATAACGCTGAACCGTGAAAATAAAAAAATCACTTTTTTTCCACAAAAAAATGTTTTTAGCCCCAAATTTTTCATTTTCACAAGCGGAAGAGAGGAAAATGGACGCCAAAAATTGTGTAATTTCTTCTCAGTACACCGATACTCCATATGTGGAGGAAAACTACTTTTGAGGCAAAGCTCAGATGGGAAGAATCGCCATATTGGCGTTCAGATTTTGCTGGAATGGTTTGAGGGTGCCATGTCACATTGGCAGAGCACCTGAGGTGCCATAACAGCAGAGACCCCAGTTAAACAAACTACACCACTTAGTGAATTCATCTAGTAGTGCAGTGAGCATGTTGACACCATATGTGCCTCACAAAAATAATGAAATTTTAACTTTTAAAATGTTTCAGCCCCAATTTTTTTACTTTTCTAAGGGCTAATAGGAAAAAATGGACCTCTCAATTTGTTGTACAATTTTTCCCGAGTATGCCAATACCCTACATATAATCAGAAACTACTTTTGAGGCACAGTGCAAAACTCATAATTGATGGATCGCTGTATTCTAGTGCAGACTTTACTATTCTGGTTTGTAAGTGCCATGACACTGGAAGAGCCCCTGAGGTTCCAGAACAGCAGACCTCCCTTCCCCGATAAGTGACCCCATTTCAAAAACTACACCTCTCATTGAATTCATCTAAAGGTGCAGTGATCATATTGACACCACTGATGTGTCACAGAATTTTATACATTGAGCAGTGAAGAAAAAATAATTACCATTATTTTCACCAAAAATTTTGTCTCAGTCCCAGGTTTTACATTTTCACATGGGGAAATGGGTAAAAATGGCACCAAAATTTGTCACACAATTTGTGCTGAATGTGGAAATAACCCATATGTGGCTGTGCAGTACTGCTTATCCATACGGTGAGACTTGGGAGGGACGGAGCGCTATTTTACTCCTGGTGCTCAGATTTTCCTAGAATATTTTGCAGACTCCATATACAGAGCCCCTAAGTGCGAGAAGAGCAGAATTCCCCCCCTACTCAAGTGGGAATTTATCTACAAGTGTAGTGATCATTTGACTCCATGGGTGTTTTCCAGAAACAAGTAGCAATGGATGTTGCTACGTGAAAATTGCAAATCTGGTATTGTAGTACCCAGTGCATTATGCCCTTGTGCTTCTGGAGGCCTCCACCCTTAAATTAGTTGAGCTCTCATTACAGAAATGCCAAATGTGAACGCTAAATGTATTTAAGGCATTTGGATTTGGGAGTGCAGAATTTACTGAATTTCTTTTGGGGGGCGAGTGCCATTTCGGTTTTCCAGAGTTTTTGTACTATCAGTAACGTGTAAGCCCCCTATATTTCGGTTAACAGATGACAACTTGCTTTTTTTGTGCATTTAGTTGAAGCTTTTATTGGGAGCATTTTACATAACGTTTGGGATCACATTTATCTGGCGCTAAGCACTTATATTGCGGTTTCCATCTAAATCTCAGAGTGAAGTGATTTAAAATGAAACCTCCAAGGGATCCATTTACTATAATGAGGCAACAGAGTTATTCTGGACTCTGCCTGGCCTCTGTTCACTGGTGTCCTTCTTTTCAGAGTTGCAGAAAACTGTGGCAGACCACGCTTTTATGCATGCCTAAAAAGACGGACATCGCCAGACAGCGTCCACAGTGACTCCATCTGCCTCATTATAAGTTATCTTCCGTCTGAATTGCGTAGTTCAGAGATTTACATGGAAACCCAGTGTAAGCGCTCAGTGTGGAGCGCAGGATAAATGTGATCACAGCTTTATGCGATCTTTGAAAGGCAAAATGAACAAATCAACAACAGGTGAAGAATTGGTTTATTTATTTTTTACACCATTCCTCATGCGGTATAAGTGATTAGATGACTTTATTCTTCGGGTTGGTGTGACTGCAGCAATACCAGACTTATATTGATTTTTTTTTATATTTGGCTTCTATCACACACTAAAATACTCTTTTCCAGGACGTCCCTCGTGACAGCACAATTGAAGATGTACTTCTATCCTTTATAGGGACATGAACCACAAGAGAGGTTAAAAGACCCCTCCCACCCACACCCACCAGTGCTTTTCCTGTCCCTGTTAGGACAGACACAAGAGAAAACATGTGGGATCTGTGCTGCTTCTTCAGCTTACCTTGCGGGCTCAGGAAGATCAGGGGTTCGGGGGTTCATCCTATCCTTCCCCCTTGTCAAGAGGTCCGAGACCAACACCCTCCCAATGGGGGCTCTTAGCTTTCGCTGCCTGCCAGAACGCTGCTGCACGCGGGAACGTCACTTCCGGTGACGAAAAGGCGCCGCATAGAGTACTTCCGGGTGAGTTCCAGGCACGTAGTAAGTTCCGGAGGCGGGTGTGGCACTTCCGGTGACATTGGTTGCAGCTGGGACTGCAAGTTGCCCCGGGGGATTCCGGAAGGGGCGTTCTACCAGGCTGTACAGATGATTAGGAAGACAAGGTAGGACATATAAATCTACCTTGATCTGGGGACAAACATTACACTGTGAAAGCGAAAACCTCTTGATCAGTATGAAGGATGCTGGAAAGGCCAATATTCCCCTCGAATCCCTCGTGATCGTAAGTGGCCTTAAAGATACAGATTTTAAATGCTCAGGGGGTTAAATCCACAGATTAGATAAGCTGTCCTGTATTTATAGCTGTCCATTTTTTTTTTTTTTTTTTTTACATTAGGACAATTCAGTATCGACCACCATGCCATCTTCATCCAGAAGGACTAGCAAACCTTCTGGGAAAAACAAAACATGCGCAATTTGTAATATTAGGCTACCAGGTTTGTTGCACTTGCATTTTACTAAATGGTACCCTGTAACTGCCTTTTATGTTATATTATGATACAGATTGAGCCCATAGTTGTATCTATGACAGAATGTTGTTCATAAGTCAGGGAGATCAGCAGTGTGTTTTCATTGGTGGATGTCTTTAACCGACATGACGCCTCACCATTGTCACTGTCTTTTATGTGCATCTGTCCATTGTTCATATAATCAATTTATTATTATTTAATAAAGATTTTGTAATTTTCTAATATCTTGGATCTGTGGTCGTCCTTTTTGGTCCTTTGACCATTTTCTTTCTATGTAAATTTTGGGATAGATCCTATTATATCCTGCTTAGCAATATAGATGTATTGGTGTCTAATTAGATCATGTTGATATTTTTCATCTTGTTGCTATGTCTTATCAGTTATGTCAGTAAGGAGAACGATGTAGATCGAGGAGTCCTTAAAGCCTTAGTCAGTCCAAGATGAAATGTTTGGGGGCTTGAGGTGACGGATGCAATTGGTTTTCCCAGTAAACAGCCACATCTGGGCAACCGTTTGAGGAGGTCCCGAAGATTGATATGCCGGTGGCCAGAGTGTCTAATATGAACTCAATCCCCTTTGATGATTTCTCTAGCCTCAGAGAGCCTATGGACAGAAAGGCTGATGGTCTTAAGAGAGCCTGGGGAGGCATCAGCAGCAATGATGAAGACTAATATAGCTGCCACCTCAGTTGTTAGATCCATGCACTTGTGGATCGCCCAACTGGAGGAGTAGCTAAGATGGAAAACTTCTAGGGAAAGCATGTTAGAAGGTCTTCCCTTATTAAAATTGGCAACCGGGTTCTTAGCGGATGCTTCTGCATAATCTCTGCGGTTTGCAGCCCGAAACAATTCCTTATCCAGTACGGCTCGTAGAGCCATCTGGATGAAGACTTGGTCAGGAGATTATCAGTCTAAGAATAAGTTGTGTGCCATACCCATTCTCAGGGTCAAAGGTGTTTGGTCCAGTGCTAGATAGTATCCTAGAAAATGCCACCGACAAAAAGAAAGGGTTCCCTGAGGAAAAATCTAAAAGATACTTTCCCTTTCAGAGGACCCGCCACTCCCAGAGGCAGGAATATCGGGGAAAAAGGGAAGTCTTGTCTGTGGAGCCACCCTAAAAGGAGGTTGAGGTAGCGCTCACCCCCTTTCTCTTTGGATCAGGTCAGGGGTTAGGAGGCAATGATGCCATATTTGTAGGGGGACGCCTCAGGGAGTTTGCAGCCTCCTGCAGGCTTATCTCTCAAAATGAATGGGTTCCAAAAAACCATTGCTCAGGGATATGCTTTAGAATTTTGTCAGAGAACCTCCAAGAAGATTTGTGGTCACAAATCCTCTTTTCAGAACCCTCGAGTCCCCCATATGAGCAAACATAAAAGACCTATTAAGGTCAGAAGTAGTGATCCCAGTTCCCCAATCAGAAGTGGGTCTGGGTCATTATTCAACCCTGTTTGCAATTAAAAAAACCATCAGGAGAGAGCCATACTATAATAAATTTAAATCCTTTGAATCAGAGGATAAGGTTCAAAAAGTTCAGGATAGAGTTCTTAAAGACTACCATCCCGCTCATAGACAAAGATGTGGTAATGTGCACAATAGATCTAAAAAAATGTATACTACCACGTACCGATCCATCTCCGCTTTCAAAAATACCTATGGTTCGTGCTAAAGTAGAAAGACAAGTGCTACCTCTTCCAGTTTCGCGCCCTTCCTTTTGGTCTGGCTTTGGCGCCTCGCGTCTTTACCAAATTGGTCGCAGAGATCGTGGCATACCTGAGACAGAAGAACTTAGTCATAGTTCCATATCTGGTCGATTTTCTGGTAATATCCAATTCAGAGGCCAAACTAGAAGAACATCTCAGTTTAGTTATCTCGACATTGGAAAGTCTGGATTGGATCCTAAACCAAGGAAAATCAGACTTCTTGCCGGGAACCAGGACAAAAGTTTCTAGGAATTAGGCTGGGGTCACACTAGTGTATGGCATCCGATGTGAGAGCATTGGATGCGATATGCTAATGACCCTCGGCTCCTGCTCTGCTGCAAGCAGGAGCCGAGTGTTATGCGAGTGTGCTCCGAGCCTCTTGCACAGGGATGATCGGAGCACAGCTGCGGAGGAAGTGGAGACATGAATTTCTCCATCTCCTCCATTGACGGGGTCTGCGTAAAAATCACAGCACTCGCATGGTACGATTGATGTGCGATTTTTTTTTTTATTTTTTTTTTATTTTTTTTTTTATCTAGTCCGATTGGCAAACAGCTTGAGCTCAGTGAGGTTGGATGGAGATTGTTTGTGAGCAGAAGTTTTCAGCTCTTTCCACAGATTCTCGATTGGATTCAGAATCCAATCGGCGTGCGTTCCAGGGTGGACCGCAGAAGTGATGGGGAGACAGGTAATAAAACCATTACCTGGCTCTCGGGAGGCACTCAGCATGCACGCCACTATGGAGGAAGCAGGCAGAGGACTGTGTGTTAAGTATGCTTGATGCAGTCCCACCTGCTTTTGCAGCAGCCTGATTATCCTTTCTATACTGAAAAAGGATAAGGGAACCCCTGCTATGTCTCCTATGCCTAAAGTCCAGGCGATGCCCTACATGTAGTATAAAATTGCCGGAGGCATATGGAAGACTGTTCTGCGAGGGTTGCACCACCAAAGTTGTGGGGGAAGATCAGCCGTCCCTGCTGTCTGAAATGAGGTCTTTAATCCGTGAGGAGGTCCACGCCTCTATGTCTAGCCTCACCCTGCCACAACCTTCCAATCCAGGTCCAAGAGCTAAGAGACCTCGATGGGAGATGGAGCTAAGCTCTGACAAGGAGTTCCAGTTTCCTGGAACAGACCAGGAGGAAGAAGGGGAATTGGTGATGGAAAACCCAGAAGGGGGCAAAAGATATTTATTTGCTTCTGAGGATACTGACGAGCTAGTCCAGGCAGTCAGAAATATGATGCAGGTGGAGAAGGTCCCAAAACCGCAGTCCATACAGGATGAGATGTTTGGGGGTCTCAGAGCACAGAAGCAAGGGGTGTTCCCGGTGAATGACCATATCCGGGCTATGGTCCTGAAGGAACGGGAGGATGCTGAGAAACACTTGGTGGTACCATGAAACTTTAAAAATTGTTTACCTTTTGATCCTGAGGACATTAGGATCTAGGAGGAGGTTCCCAAGATAGACGTACTGGTGGCTAAAGTAACTAGGAAGATGTTTATACCCTTTTTAAAGGTACTGCCACACTAAACAATATCGCTAACGGGATCGCTAAAAAACGTCACTATTTAGCGATCCCGTTAGCGATGTTGCTGTGTGCGGCAGCTTCCAGCGACGAGCTTCCTGCTGGGATCTCGCTCGTCGCCGGAAACGATCCGGACCCTATTCTCGTCGCTGGCGCTCCCGCTGGGTGAGTATGTATCGCTGTGTGGCACCTTTTCTTAGCGATTTAGCGGTACTTTTGTACCGCTAAATCGCTAAGAAGATCGCTAACGGCGATAGCGTCGTTAGCTATATCGCTAAATGTGGCACACATTTAGCGATATTAAAACGATCCCGCTAGCGATCTCATTAGTATGCGCCGCTAACGAGATCGTTAGCGGGAGCGTTTAGTGTGGCAGTACCTTAAGACTCATCGAGTCTGAAGGAACCTATGGACAGAAAGGCAGATAATATCCAGAAGCGGGCTTGGGAAATGTCTGCAGCATAATAATAATCTTTATTTTTATATAGCGCTAACATATTCCGCAACGCTTTACAGTTTGCACACATTATCGTCGCTGATGGGGCTCACAATCTAGATTCCCTATCAGTATGTTTTTGGAGTGTGGGAGGAAACCGGAGTACCCGGATGAAACCCACGCAAGCACGGGGAGAACATACAAACTCCTTGCAGATGTTGTCCTTGGTGGGACTCGAACCCAGGACTCCAGCGCTGCAAGGCTGCAGTGCTATCCACTGAGCCACCGTGCTGCCCATTGATTAAGACCAATATAGCCGCCACTTCAGTTGCCAGGTCCGTGTTTCTATGGATGGGGCAACTGGAGGATCATTTGAATAGTAAGACTCCCAGGGAAGATATCATAGCCTCCATCCCAACGATGAAGTCGGCCACAGCATTTTTGGCGGATATGTCTGCCGATTCAGTAAAGTTCTTGGCTAGGACTAGCCCATTGTCTAATGCGGCCTTCTGGATGAAGACCTGGTCAGGGGACAACGCCTCTTAAAATAAATTATGTTCCATTCTCTTCTCAGGGTTAAGGGTATTTGGGCCGACCTTGGACGATATATTAGAGAAAGCGTCAGATAAAAAGTTATGATTCCCCGAAGATAGGTTTAGAAGGACTCAGTCCTTTAGGAAACCTGGGCCGTCTCGGAGACAGTCCGATTATAGGGGCCAGGGGAAACTACCACAAAGGAGGGAAAAGTAAAGGATCCCTATTTGGGTGAGGCTCAAGATCAAGGAGGCAATGACGCCATCCTTGTTGAGGGGCGACTCGGGCAGTTCGCACCATATTACCCAAGACCAGTGAGTCTTGAGTAGAGATGAGCGAATTTGTTTGGATTTTGGCCCCCGGTTTTGACATTTTCGGGCCATATTCGAACATTCGTGCCGAATGTATGTCTTATGATCGGGTCCGAACATATTTGGTAAGTTTTACTCCCATTTGACTCTAATGATGTTCGGCTATGTTCGACGAATATTGCAAAAGCAATATTCGAGTCCGATCCAGGGCTGTGGAGTCAGAGTTGGAGTCGGAGTTAGTTTTGGTTGGAGTCGGAGTAAGTAGAAAGCAGTTCTGCTGGAGATAGAGACCTTTCTTACTTCTTGTGTGTCACTGTTCTCCACTGCCCTTATCTA
>VIAB01016456.1:9521-21100 GCA_009801035.1 Oophaga pumilio
AGACAGAAGGCTCAACTCGCCTCATTATAGGTGCGCCCCTGTGTGTGAATAGTGCCGACTGCTCATTTCAGCAGCTAAGCCAGCCCCTTCTGTGATTGCGTATGTCCAGCACTCGGCTTATTAGCTGGACTTCCACATCACTATACACTGAACACCTGGGGCGCCATACTATGTAAGGAAACATCAGAACGCTACATCGCTTTATTTTTTTTAATGCCTTTAAATGGAAAATCTTATTATTTTATTTTTTTATGATCTGTACATTAAATATACTTTCTAGGTAGCACAGCCTCTTTCATCCAAAGTTCTTCCTTTTGGATTCAGTAATGTTAGCAGATCGTTTTTTGATGAACTTTAAATCCCACACAAATATAAATGCCTGGGGTCTCAGTTACAGACCTGAAGAGACGATCTGGGGTTATACATCGTTGCAATTCACGTGATTTCCTATAAAATGCCTATATGACAACAACACCCTCCCCTGCATGTAGAGGCTTATCCTATACAGAATTGCTACTTTTTTATGTCACTCTCCACAAGGAGAAACCTTACCCCTTAGACCCTAGTCCAGAGCCTCTCATCCAGCCAAATCAGATCTTTCCTACTTTGCACTGACGAGGACCAATAGTCCGAAACACCGTGTCTGCAAATGGAGATTCTGATTTGGCTTTTATCCTAAGTCATATTACAAGACTCGTTAAAGGGTTGATTGTGACTTGTAGGATCGCTACTTCCAATAGGTGGCGCTATAGCGTACAAGACCTCTTTTTTTGAAGAGGCAATTTGCATACTTTTTTCCATACATACTGTTGTCCAATGCTTTGTCTGGCAGTCACGTGAATCAGGCTGTGCTATAATGCCAGACACAACCATGGAGAATTGCGGCACAACTTATTGATATTCCTTCCAAGTCCAGTAAATCACAGCACAGTTCAGTCTGTAAATCTAACTTTACCATTTGGGTATAAAGTGGCAAAGTAGAAGTTGTCGAGCGTATCGCGGCTTTAGTCCTGGGTCCACGGACTAGGAGTTTCCATGGAAACATATGTCAATCCTCTGAGGTTAGCGGAGTTCCTGCAGTCAAGGACATCCTGACACATGACATTAACAAGTCATCCAGCATAGAGGGGATTTGCAAAAAAGAAAAAAAAAATCTTACCTTTAAGAGGAGTCACCGTTCTCGCTGCTCTCCTGGAGCAGGTGAAACACCTCCAGGCGAGGAAGCAGTAAAGATCACTGACTTGGAAACAGAAGCTTTATGTGAACTTTTATTGCGATTCAGGCATAAATCCACATACGGTAATGCAAACTCATGGGAAGAAGAAGAGAAAGGGGCGAATAATCATGATGGGGTGTGCAGATGATATGGAGCAGTTCATACCAATGGTAAAGGAAATGTAAGGGAATAAAGTTTTTCTAAATACAATTAACAGACATCAAGCAATGGGGCAGACATTACATTGTTTCCTAAGGGCACGTTCCTACAGTGTGAAACACACTGGAAAATCTGCTGTGCTTTACAGGAGATACTGAAGAGTCTCACAGTAGATTTATCCAGTCAATGTAGCAAAGTAAAACCCATGGTGCATCTGCAAGTAATATGTATTTATCAAAAGTTTCAAAGCAAATTTCCAGCTGAAACATCCTCTACTTGAGGATCTACTTATAAAATGGACATTATTTTAACATGAGCTGGCATAACTTGGAGCTCCTAGCCCCATTATAAAATATACATACAGGGTCCCCAACATGTGCTGTTATTAGTGGTGTCTTCCTATCTGGCAGAAGGGAAAACACAGACACCTCAACATCCCATATATCTAAGCACTAATGTGTGCCATATGCCAGCGTGTGCTGGCACCTCTCCATGGTGTTATATAATTCCCAGAAGAAGAGTATGACAATAAGGAAAACTAGTCAATTTCAAGACACCGCTCCGTCCAAAGCTTTGCCGGCTTTTGTACGCCCGGTGATTCCGCATGTGATCATTGAACCGTGCGGAATCACCGCATCCTATACATTGGACAGTGATATTTGTCTTGCGGAGACTGAGAGTCTTTGCAAGATAAATAGACATGCTGCAGTCTAGAAAGACGCACTGCATGTGTGTATACACAGGGAAACCAGAGGCGGCCGTGCATGCATAGTGGACATGGGATTTCATGAATTTCCATTAAGGCTGTGGTTCCACGATCCGGAACCACAGCGCTTTGGACGGAGCAGAAAGTCGACTCCGCCCAAAGCCCCGCCCCCTAGTGAACGCGCGGTCATTCCGGATGTGTTCATGGAATACATCCGGAACACATCCGGAATGACCGCAGGCTGCATAGCCCTGTGTTATTTCCCTTGCGGTGACGCAGCAGCGACGCAAGGGAATAGGACATGATGCGGTCTAAAAAGACGCGCCGCATGTCCGTTAACACAGGTCTGCCGCCTGCGTGTTTTTAAGCATAGTGGAGACGGGATTTCTTGAAATCCCCTCCACTATGCTGTAACATCTGGACGCTGCGTGTTTGACGCTGCGCCAGCGCACAGCATCAAACACACAGCAATTCCTGACTGTTTCCTGACCGTGGAAACACACCCTCACTATGCTGTAACATCTGGACGCTGCGTGTTTGACGCTGCGCCAGCGCACAGCGTCAAACACGCAGCAATTCCTGAATCATTCTGGATCGTGGAAACACACCCTCACTATGCTGTAACATCTGGCAACTGCGGATTGGACGCTGCGGCTGTATGCAGCGTCCAATCTGCGGCGTTTACTGACCGTGGAAACATAAGTTGCAGATAGGTTTGATGCTTCTGGGAAGAATGTGGGAGGAAGATGAGACAGATCTGTCTGGAGGATGCCCCCACAACAACTCATAGACATCAGCAACAAGTGGCAGCTGTAACTGTGCACAAAAGTTGTGGGAACAAAACAACATACAAATAAAAGAGCAATCTAAACTTCTTACAATGTCAAATATCCAAACAATGAAGATGATCACATCACTAGTCCAACAAAAGAAAATAAATTACTAAAAGCAGAAATCAGAATTGAGTGGGAGAAGTTTACAGAAGCAGAACGCACAGACACCGTAACTGCACAGATATTACAATGCCACCGCAATGTATGTGCAGAAAAACACATTTCATCATCACACATCAGCTGAATGACTGCTCTCACCGTCACAACACTGATACAGTGTGACAAATGAGTTTTTGATTGTAAACTTTAAAGTTTTAATTCACTGACAGAAAGCAGAGATCTTGAAAATGGCAAGAATCTGAAACATGCAGTATACCGTATTAGAAGTTTCAAAGCTTTCCATTAAACATCAATTATAAACCTGGATGGCACAATTAAACCTATGCACGCCGGCCACCTCCATGGCGCTGCTGTTGCATCTGTAAGGTATCTTTACCCCATCTCCATAAAGACATAACATGCATACATTCTGTATGGATGAGCTCATGGAGTATGGCAGCTTTTCCCCTTGGAGAATTACATTATAGAGCCAGAGTCAGGGGAATCTCCATTGATGTCCATTAACTGTTGCTTGTAATGATGATTATTAGCAATAAACTGCCACCACTGCCACATATTTGCACAGCATTGACCTGGGATCGGCTTGGTAAACCTGCTCTCCACATTGATGCATGCAGCAATGATGAAGGTTGTCACAGTTCCCCTCATTTAACTATTCCCATTAGCAGAACAGCTTGGATCAGTGCCATTGAATGTAGAAAAGAAAAGGTGGGCGAGAAAAAAACGGAGGGAACATGGATCCGTGTTCTTTGATGGATAAATGTGATGACAATTGTCTATTCACATGAAAAAAAAAATCATCTCCTCAATAGGATTGTATTGAGCAGAACATTTTCTATTGTATGGTATGTGGTGCTGCTGAATGTCAATAGGACCATTAGAGAATGACAGCATCTGTCAGACAGCTCAGCAAGCTCCAGTCGTCCTCCACTGCCGGCTTATTGCTCCACACACAAACAAACCTGGACGTCTGTCATAAGGGACGATACCTGCAAACAGTGGTACAGCCATCACCAACTCCGGATATGCTGGCACATCGTAGTATTTCATCCCTTCAGGAAACCTTTCTGGTGAAAGAGGGAACTTGTTCGCAGCACGACTCTCCTGTATGAGGAGTTGGGCAATTATATACTGTGGACAGGGCCGGCCCGAACGTATAGGCGAACTAGGCGGCTGCCTAGGGCGCCGACCCTAAGGCGGCGCCAGAGAAAAAATATAAAAAAATATAAAAAATCTTTTCAAAAGGCAAAAAGTTTTAGGGATGGAAAGAAAAGTGTACATAAATTTTTTTACCATAAATTTAAAAGAAAAACCGTTGAGCTTCAATTTACGCACGGAAAGGAGGCGCTAAACTACGGACGTGAGTCGTTTGCATCGTCTGCTGACAGGTGTTTGATCCCGCGCGTTTATTTTACTCCTGAGTTTTCAAATGTTGGCAAAGCAAACAACCAAAAATGCACACACTACACTAAGGGGGCGCCCGAGAGAAAAAAATACGTATACTTAATAGTAGGGGCGCAACAAAATAGTTTCACCTAGGGCGCCGTAATCTCTCAGGCCGGCCCTGACTGTGGACTAAAACCTTGGAAACTGGCAAATCTGTCAAAACCAAAGCTCACTAAATCTCAAATGGGGAGAAATCACATTGTGCAATGCATCCCAATAGCTGGGGGATTGTGACCCAATCTGTGAACTGCAAAACTGCAATGGGAGGGAACAAACGACACCTTGTTTGGGTATCAAGGTTAGAGAATAACAGTCACTATGGGAGAGAGTTACTATACAAGAAAATTACAGATCAAGATACTAAAATGACAATCACCTTGATGTGTGTGCACTTTCTTACCTAGGAGAATGAGAAGCACTGTGGCCTCCAGAGCCACAAGACCGGACGCTTCTTCCCATGCACAACCAACCCCCAGCAAATCTAAGCAGTGACCATCTCACAAGTATGGTGGGCAACACGTGCAGAAAAACCTTCAGATTGTTAGCGGAACAGATTACGGTACATTTCCTTGTAGAAATATAACATTCTCACTGAAGTGGAAAAAGGCAAAAACTTAAAACTTGAAAAAGTCCAAAAGAACTGTATTCAAAGCACAATTGTGCGGTTACCGTTACCTATTGTATACACAGGTAGTGGAGAGCTGGGAGAGTTACTCTTTACACCCTTAAAGGGAATGTCCACTGTAAGAAAAAAGTCTAGAGTCACGATATGTCACAGCACATGGCTGAATCTTGACTATGCGAATGTATATAAAAAATAAAAAGTTTTTGGTTTTTTTTATACTGTTCGCAATAAACAAAACTATCCAAATTACTCCTGCAGGGTAATAGGGTCATCTGGATACCCAAAGTGTAATTTTGTTTTAACTTTTGTGCAATAAATGGTGTTTTTTACTAAGTAATCATTCACTGATCACTACAGAGGAGAGCAGACAGGATCAGTGATCATCTCCTCCTTATCTACTACAGCTCCATATACCTGCAGTTAAATTGCTAAAATGCCCAATCTAAAATTATAAAACAAAAAACAAAACACTATATGCTCACCAGCACCATTCCAGAAATGTTGGCCCTGTCTTCCAGGGGTCATGTGAGATTGTTAGGTCACATGACCACTGCAGCCAATTAGCAGCGGCAGGCTTCACACTTCTGTTAGATCAGGGGTGGGGAACCTCAGGCCCCAGGGCCATTTACGGCCCTCGATGACCTTTTATCCGGCCCCGGGCAGATTCTCAGGGACTGCAGTGCTTTGGCAGGGAGCTGTATTTTGATTGCCTATAGCTTATTAATTTCTTCTTGATCTGTGAGCAGTGAGCACACACACGCAGTGTTCACTACTGAACACTGAAGAGCATGCAATACAAGATTACGCCTTGAGACCAGTGCCAGAGTCAGGATGTACTTTGTGGGCGGAGTTTGTATGACCCTCGAAGCATGGTATAAATATCCAAATGGCCCTTGGCAGAAAAAAGATTCCCCACCCCTGTATTAAATGGAACTGTGAATGCTGCATAATAAAAAATGTCAAGTGACAGCTGGGAAACTCTGGCACAATGCAGGAATGGCGCTAGTCCAGGAGGTGAGTGTATGTTTCTTTTCATCCTATGTGGGGCCCTACAACGTTTAAGAAGGAATAAAGGAAAGGCTGTAAATGCTGCGTCATCAGAAGACGAAACTGTGGACTCAGGAACTGCACCACCTACCACAAAAACACCCAATGTAATATTCCACTGCTATGCTATGTCATGAGAGGACACACTTCATTTTTTATATATTTATTTAATCTATTATGGTGATTACAATAGTAGTGAACGTTACCCCAATATACACAACCCACTATTCCTGCATACTGAAAATATCTGGACCACAATACAGCATTTCTGAGTGCTCACAAGTGACGCAGAAAACCAGTATATTCCACTCTGTGTAAAAAAGGAAGTATTAGGATGTCACCCTGGTTATAATTAATCTTCTGCTTCACCATTGACCATGTTACCTGATACAGGCAGGCTGGTTGTATCCTACTTTCTGTGAAGCAGAAAACACCCAACGCTCCTCTCTGTTCTTCCTATTAGTGCAGAGCAGACTTAATGATTCCCCATTCATCTGGACAGAGATCGACAGGATCTAAGCCCAGAAATCAGATCTTATCTCTTGTAGATGGAGACAAGTAATAAAGTCATCTGGTTTCTCTCAGTTTAATCTGATATTGCCCCGATGTTGCCATCCTCCGAACTGGGGGCACCATTCTGCGAACCTTTGTGCCTATGCAAAATGTAGAGCGGGTGGACGAGATGTTCCTCTCTTTGTAATTCCTCCAGCTCTTTGGCACTACAGGTGGGCGTGGGGGTCTCATAGGTATTATGAAAAGTTGTATAATCCACTTCAAAAAATCCTTTTTCCAGGGTAAGGACTGGGGTGAACCGATGTCCCCATAAAACCTCTGTATCCACATAGGAGCAGCGTGCCTGGCAAGTCATTCCTACAAAAATCAGAAAAAAAACATGAAAGTGGTAATGCACAAAAATCTCTTTAATGTCTGTCACTCATGGCAGTTTTCTGTCTGTAATCAAGGGGTTAAAGCTTTCCGTCTATGGCTCCTGCGCTACTGAATGGCCTGTGTTATTTATTGTCCTGCTTAATGTTCCTTGAAACAGGGAATAACTTAGTTTTAGAGCTAACCTGAGAGTCACAAGGGTCAAATAATGATTTATAGGTTCTTGTGCCAAACAACGTTATATGAGAATCACTTTAGACACATTCTCTAGTTCACATTTGTACCCAAGTCACAATCATTGCAGGAACAAGGATGGAAAAATATTGACGAAGTAATGGAAAATAATGGAGACCACGACCAAGAATTGCACCAGGTGCCAAGTGATGGTCAGTATGTATCAGCCAGAATATTATCAGGCTACAAAATGTCAAATGTATATAAAGATGGTAAGTCAAAGGGGAGGGGGGCGATTATGCCATAGGATGTACCCACTGGCCAGCTGGAACTGATGCAGGAAGGTGCAGAGCCATTGGTCACCTCCTACACAATCAGGGGGGACCACTAATAGGCCGGGCTTTCACCCCTCATTCTCTAGTTTAAAATGATACAGTCTGATAGTATAAAGGGGGTGTTCCACGAATAGACCACCAATCCACAGGAGAGATGATGAATGTATGATTGTTGGAATCAGCCTGCTAAGACAACAAGGGTCCAAAGTCTCCAATATAAGTAAGCATGTATGACCCCACAAATATGTCACTGGTCAACAAAAGTAAGATTAAAAACTCTTATTCAATCAGCGCCCGTCAAACCTTTGCCATCTGACGAAGTGTTTAAGAAGCCACGAGCTGTACAGAACTTTAGTCAGAGTGTCAAGTTCTGTCCAACAATAATCACAATGGAGAAAGCGTTACCGATTCATGAAGGGGATAATGTGAGAAGAGCACAATGAAATCCATGAATCACAGGTGAGGATTTTATGGCTGATGTAGAGTTATAACATAAACTAGTTAGAAAATGCTAATGATGACCAATACCGGGATTTACGCCACTGAGATCGCTCACTATCAAGATGGAAGAACTGATAATTGAGATTAAAGTCTAACAATTTAACAAGCAGAAACTAGAAGTCGTTGGTTTTGTGATATTATGAGGCGATGGCGTGACACTAAAGAGATCATGAATGAACAGGAGGCCTTACAATCACAAATGGATTTACAGCTCCCATACTAGAGTCAGGGTCCAGGCAAGACTGACATACTAGCAACTCTTGTTAGACTTTTGTCTCTAATTGGATGAAATATATGATATGGACATGGGTTCCTGCATCTATTCCACACAACCGTCGGTCTAAACTGCCCCCTAATAAAGTAATAATGTCCTCAGTCGCCCCTCAAAGTAGTAATTGCCGAGTGCCACTTGTATAGTAATAATGTCCTATTGTCACTGATACAGTTCAGCGTGGCATTAGTATGAGCCAAGAAATCCTGGTTGGCATTAGTTTGATAGATAACAAACTTCCCCCTACATGAGGAGATAAATTATGCTAAATAATAATTAAGTAATTGCTTTGTAGTCACACTTGTTGGTATAAAAAATCATATATAACCAAAAAAATAGAAAACTAATCCAACGTCAAACGTACATGAATTACTACTGGTGTCAACCATGTTCTGAGTGTGTGATTGGGACAGGAATAAGCACCCTATAAGACACCTCGGTGGACATTACTGCTGCTCAGTCTGTCAGACATATAGAAGGCATTACACTCTGATGCCAATATACCCATAACATAAAGAAATCTACATAATCCCCAGAATTCAGGGCTGCTGGCAGGTAAGTGTGGAGCTTTCTCAAACAGTTAGCTATCGCTGTAAATCATCAGCAAGAATAGCAAGAATGATAGTGGTAAGGAAGAGAGCAGTAAATGAACACTCCTGGACTGTCCTGCAGGAGACACAAGTGCAGGGGGTTTTACACACCCGACTCTGGAAACATCACGCTCACATATTTTGTGGATAGAGCCAGGTAGAAAATGAGAAAACCACAATGTCTCCCGACAGCCCTGAACAGATTTAAGTGCCGGAATCCACACGGACTGGTTATTCACATCGTGTTTTATACACCACAAAAGGTAGACGCTGTAAGCTTACTATTGGTCTCTATAAGACACTGCTAGGCCACAGAGAGTCATATTTATAGGCTTCATGTTTCCATCTAAACACCAAACTATATACCAACTGACAAATGGTGAGCGTGTATATACCAATACATATTACTAAAACCTAGATTTATAAATATCCCCCTAATGCAAGGCCTGAATGTGCTATCATGTGATCGTTCAATGTAATCAATAAAAGAAATACTATTTATTCATTGCCACCATGATTTTTCAACAACCTCGTCCGTAGTCCTGTGTTCTATGTTTGGCCACTGACTATTTTACAGGTGTTTTGTGACAAGCACATGTAGCACAACATCCTAAGAGTAATATCTCCTAGAAGCCTACAGATGGTCTATTCCACTGTGTCTGATATTCTACCACAGTAAAGATGTATATCTTCGTACCGTGTTAGCCAGTAGATAGAAAAATATTCAGAATTGAGAGTCCTCAGTGGTTGATACCTTTTAATGGCTAACTGAAAAGATGGTAATTGCAAGCTTACGAGACTACTCAGGTCTCTTCATCAGGCAAAGACTATTAGTCACTAATAGTCTTTGCCTGATGAAGAGACCTGAGTAGTCTCGTAAGCTTGCAATTTGTTACCATCTTTTCAGTTAGCCATTAAAAGGTATCAACCACTGAGGACTCTCAAGTCTAAATATTTTGATATTCTACCAGTCACCTATAGGGACGACAGTTTCAAGGCTTTAGAGGGACTAAAACAAAATGGAAAGCAATGTATGTAAAATAGGCTGAGCTTCACTCCTCCAAGTCTTTTAATGTGTCGTATCATCTGCTCCTTCTCTATACACGTATGTACAATATTATATACATCCACAGCAGAACACACAGAGCTTACCCGTCGCTTCCACCATGCCTTCTAATATGACGACAATTTCAAAGTTTTCTGATTCCAGCTGAGAACGAGACAGCTCCCAAAATGGGCTCTTCTCATTGATATCATGTGAAATGATCAGTGGGGAGACAAGGAAGAGGCGGTCGTCCCCGGTGTCAAAGCCAACATTGATGTCCGTCTGATTGAGCGGGATAAATTCTCCTTCCTTAGTCTGCTTGGATTTGATGAGTTTAGCTCTGATGGAGGCTTCCACAATATGTGAACTGCGGAGATCTCCTACACGAAACATCAGACACATTTTCTCATCCCTGAGGGAAATGACTGCGTTATTAGAGAACATGAGGGTCTCTGCCCGTTTCTTGGGTTGGCTTATCTTTACAAACATGCACCCAACCATCAAGGCATTAACAATGGAGCCCAGAATGGCCTGAATTAACAACAAGATGATTCCTTCCGGACACTTCTCCGTAATCACCCGGTATCCGTAGCCAATGGTGGTTTCAGTTTCAATGGAAAAGAGAAAAGCAGACACAAAGCCGTTGAGATTTTCCACACAAGGGACCCAGCTTTTATCACCTACATGTTCAAGATCTCCTCTGATGTAAGCAATCAACCACCAAATAACTCCAAAAAATAGCCACGTGACCGTGTATGCCAGGGTAAAGATGAACAGGCTGAAATGCCACTTGAGGTCCACTAGGGTGGTGAAGAGGTCACTGAAGTATCGGTAGGTCTCTTTCACATTGCCATGGTGAACATTGCACTTGCCATCTTTCTCCATGTACCTCTGCCGCGGCTTTCTGTGCTCGTAGAACTGATGGGAGCGGTTGACATTCAAGCCTGGGTCTTCTCGAGCCTGTTTGGGTAACTTTTTAGGCTCCCTGGGTATTATATCAACTGTAAGGTCTTGGTCCATGGAAACTCTTGAGTCTCTTGCCATGATGGGTATGTTGCCGCTGGATGAAAAAAACAAAAGACTCATTGAAAATCAACATATGACAAGTTAATCCAACTCAAGTGAAATACAAAATAATTATGTTTATAGAGCCTGGTCAACAACAGACTAAGGAGGACTTCAAACAGGGTGTTTTTTTTGTAAAAGCAAAGCAATTTCTCTGCCAGTTTTGCAAACCATTGCTAGAAGTAGATACAAAAGGAAGGATATATAAAGGAAGGATTTATACTTCTCCTCTTGATTGATCCAATTCTGGCTTAGGTTCAAAATACTCCATGAAAAACTGCAGTGATATTATTTAAAAACAAAAGAAAACACAGTATGAAACCAATACAAGAAAGGCCCCAACCAGTTTATGGGGCCTCTCTACCTGACAAATGATGTCAGGTGGAAAAGAAGAATCTGGCCTGTTGAACTACATTGGTGTCTCCTTTTGTTTGCCGCCAATATAAGACTCATGACACAAGACTACACAGGAGTGCTCTGCCCAGTATTCCCAAGTATGAGGAGAAGACAGCTGGGGGAACCACGTGTATGGGGGCCTCTATTGTGAGCGCTGACCAACAT
>VIAB01016457.1:15025-27074 GCA_009801035.1 Oophaga pumilio
ACCCGATACTTGCGGTATCGTATCGCTCAACACTAGTTACTAGTGTGAGACAATTAACCAACACAGAACAGGAGAAATAAAATTTGTCCTCTTGCAAATATAGGAAAGATGTGTATCTTCGTACCATCCTCTTGCAAACTCATTTTTGCTTCTTTCTCAGCTCTGCAGTATTGCAACCCTGTCTGCCTGTAAACTGTAGGCTGAATCTGAGAGGAACCTGTAAGATGTCAGTTATCAGGAGAGCAGAGAGAGGCCATTACACATCACCAGGGCTGCCACCAGGAATTTCAGGGCCCCATACTGGCAAAATCTTCTGGCCCCCTTGGCACTTTGCCCAGGCTCCACTCCAGCCCCGCCTTCACCCCTTGAATCTTTCACAGTCCTATCATCCTCTCTCGGAAAAATTCCACTTCTGCACCACATCAAGTCAAGATTATGGGCGGGAGGGAGAAGTGCCCGTTGTCATGCAGCACCTCTCACTCCCGTAATCATGCAAATACCCAGACTGGGGAGAGAGTGGCGCGCAGAGTGCAGGAGTTCAAAACGGGGGCCTATCATGCAGTGAGTGATGCTGACCAATGAACACGTTCCTCACCAGACGGAGGAGAGCGCTCACTGGCTACAGTCTCTGTCCTCCTGCATGGCACGTCCCAATGGTGAGTACTCACCTGTAGTCAGGGCTGCACAGCACGCAGGGACACCAGAAAAGAGGTCGGGGGAGGAGGCTCACTGCACAGGACAGCAAGTTAGCTGCAGGGGGCTGATATCAGTCCTCTCTGCTCTGTGTCCCCATCCTCCACAGTGGGGTCTGCATCCCTCTCCAGCTGATCTCTGCACTATATGGCTGACCTCCTCCACAGCTCATCTGAACGCCTGAGGTCATAAATTAGTATGTGTGTGTTTGTATATGTACATATGTACATATGTGTGTGTATGTATGTACAATATATGTATCTATGTGTGGGTGTATGTATGTGTGTGTACATCTGTGTATGTATGTGTGTATCTATGTGTCTCTACATCTGTGTATATATGTGTGTATATATACGGTATATGTGTATGTATATTTGTATATAAGTGTGTGTATGTGTGTACGGTATATGTATGTATGGTGTATGTGTATATGTGTATATATGTATCGAATGTGTGTGTATGTACAGTATATATGTGTGTATGTATGGTATATGTGTGTATGTATGTGTATCTGTGTGTGTTTATGTACGGTATATGTATATACGTTGTATGTGTATCTGTATGTGCATGTACGGTGTGGGTATGTACTGTATATGTATGTACAGCATATGTATGGTATATGTATGCACGGTATATGTATGGTGTTTGTGTGTATGTTTGTACGGTATATGTGTGTATGTACGGTATATGTATTTGTATCTGTGTGTGTATATACGGTGTAGGTAAATAAGGTATATGTATGGTGTATGTATATGTATGTGTAAGGAGGTCGCGAGAACCCTCAACTGCCTTCTCTCTCCTGTGAACACTGTACACATGTAACATGTGCGGCACCTTGTCGTTTGTTACTGTAAATGTAATATGCGGTTTAATTAATGTTCCTGTAATGTGCTATATTATGATGTGACATTTACTACTGTAATACTAAATGTGTTATTTAGCTTAGGGACAGAATGCTAATGGTTAAACAGTTGGGAGGAGTTAATAGGAGGACGGTGCAAAGCCTCAGGGAGTTAGGGAAAGGACTTACTGCTCTTAAAGCAGAGCCTGGGCAGGCTTGTCCAGGGCAAGACATGCACCATAGTGAGGATAGAGAATTCCCCGGTTCGGGCAGCATGGACGGATGTTGGCTTTGCGGGATCGTCCCCAGGAGAGTCGGGGTTTGGGACCAGGAAAAAAGCCTGTGGCATACCACATACAGAAGCTGCAGGGAAAACGCAGGAAACATTGTCTCGTTTGTACCATTTTCAGTAAAGTTTCTACCGTTGGAACAAAACTGTGGCTTGTTGTGTTTTCCTGTGATCTGGTCCCCTGCAACCGAAGTGAACGTGTGATGGGGGTAACTGACTGTACCGCAGGACTGGGACTTCACTTGTCTTTTCATTTACAAGGTGCTGGGGTGCTCACTGACTGTGACTTAGTGAACTCGCCCACGACTACCACCCCGTGCCACCTTGTTACATATGTACGGTATATGTGTATGTACTGTATATATATGTGTATCTGTGTCTATGTATGTATGGTATATGTATGTACGGTGTATGTGTGTATGTACACACTTGGTCAAAATTGTTGATACCCCTTGTTGAATGACAGAAAAACCCACAATGGTTACAGAAATAACTTGAATCTGACAAAAGTGATAAGAAATCAAAAATCTATGAAAATGAACAAATAATAGCCAATCATTGCTTTTCAACCATGCTTTCACAGAATTAAAAAAATAAATAAAACTCATGAAATAGTCCTGGACAGAAATGATGGTACCCCTGAAAATAATGTGACAAAAGGGACATTTTAAATCAAGGTGTGTCCACTAATTAGCATCACAGGTGTCTACAATCTTGGAATCAGTGAGTGGGTCTAAATAAAGGGCTACAAATAATCACTGTGCTGTTTGGTTACATGGTGTGTATCACACTCAACATGGACCAGAGGAAAAGAAGGAAAGAGTTGTCTCAGGAGATTAGAAAGAAAATTATAGACAAAAATGTTAAAGGTAAAAGTTATAAGACCATCTCCAAGCAGCTTGATGTTCCTGTGACTACAGTTGCACATATTATTCAGAAACTTAAGCTCCATGGCCCTGTAGCCAACCTCCATGGACTTGGCTACAGGAAGAAAATTGATGACAAATCAAAGAGAAGGATAATACGAATGGTAACAAAAGAGCCCAGAAAAACTTCTAAACAGATTAAAGGTGAACTTCAAGCTCAAGGAACATCAGTGTCAGACCGCACCATCCGTCATTATATGAGCCAAAGTGGACTTCATGGGAGATGACCAAGGAGGACACCATTGTTGAAAAAATGTCATAAAAAAGCCAGACTGGAATTTGCCAAACTGCATGTTGACAAGCCACAAAGCTTCTGGAAGAATGTCCTATGGACAGATGAGACAAAAATGGAACTTTTTAGCAAGGAACATCAACTCTATGTTCACAGATGGAAAAATGAAGCATATCAAGAAAAGAACACTGTCCCTACTGTGAAACATGGAGACGGCTCTATTATGTTCTGGGGCTGCTTTGCTGCATCTGGCACAGGGTGTCTAGAATCTGTGCAGGGTACAATGAAATCTCAAGACTATCAATGGATTCTAGAGAGAAATGTGCTGTCCAGTGTCAGAAAGCTTGGTCTCAGTCGCAGGTCATACAGGATAATGACCCAAAACACACAGCTAAAAACACCCAAGAACGGCTAAGAGGAAAACATTGGACTATTCTGAAGTGGCCTTCTATAAGCCATGACCTAAATCCTATTGAGCATCTTTGCAAAGAGCTGAAACATGTCGTTTGGAAAAGGCAACCTTCAAACACGTGACAGCTGGAGCAGTTTGCTCTTGAGGAGTGGGCCAAAATACCTGTCGAGAGGTGCCGAAGTCTCATTGACAGTTACAGGAATCGTTTGATTGCAGTGATTGCCTCAAAAAGTTGTGCAACAAAATATTAAGTTAAGGGTGCCATCATTTCTGTCCATGCCTATTTCATGAGTTTTATTTTTTTTAAAAATTCTGTGTAAGTATGGTTGAAAAGCAATGTCTGAATGTCATTTTTTATTTTCATAGATTTTTGATTTATTATTACTTTTGTTAGATTCAAGTTATTCCTGTCACCATTGTGGGTTTTTCTGTCATTAAATGAAGGGTACCAACAATTTTGACCACGTGTGTATGCACGGTATGTGTATGTATGTATGTACTGTATATGTATGTATGGTGTGTGTGTATGTATGTACGATATATGTATGTACGGTGTATGTGTGTATGTATGTACGGTGTGTGAGTGTATGTATGTATGGTATATGTAAAATGTATGTGTGATCCATCGGATCCTGGATAACTTGCTGATCACTGGGGATTCAACTACTGTGCCCCCCAGAGATACTGAGAACAGGGGTCTGCAGTCTTGTCCTGGATCGAGCAGAGTTGTGCATGCTTGGCCTCTGCTCTCTCCATTACCTATAGAGCTGCTGAGCGCTGCGCTCGGCTATTTCCATCAGTTCTGTAGACAATGAATAGAGCAGATACCAGATGATACAGATACCAGACATATAATGTAATATATACCGTATTTTTCGGATTATAAGATGAACTTTAATTTCCCCCAAATTGGGGGGGAAATGGGGGTGCGTCTTAAAATCCAAATATTGAAAAAAATAGGGAAAAAAGTAAAAAATCTATCTACCGAGGGGCTGGCAGCAGCTGCGGAGCTGACTGGTAGAAGGCAGGGTCGCCGGTGGGGCAATGCAGCAATGGACCTGGGGGGTGTCTGTGCGGTTATCGGCGATGTTTGGCGGTATGCGGGCGGCATAGTGTGTTCGGCACCATTGCACTTCCGGGATCAGGCTATCAGTTTTCGGTTTAGAGAGCGAATATCCTAATGTACGCCTGTGTCTACCGCACAGGACTTCAAGAAAATGTCCACCGAACCAGCGCATGCGCAGATGAAGCTCTCGGTCACTGAGCTCTCGATCTGCGCATGCGCTTCGGTTGTTTTTGGCAAATAGCTGGCAGCAGGCAGGATTCTGGACTCCGCTGCACGTGGACACCTAAAGCAGAGGACGGAGAGAAGCGTGATTCTCCTCCTCCTTTGCAGGGATGGATATTGATTGGTGGAGGGAACTGTTGCTAAGCTGGCTCCACCAATCAGATATCTATCCCTGCACAATGTATAGTGTAGCACTTATTTACACTAGTCTGAGATCCTTGGGAAACATGAACACATATTGAAGGGAAGCACAACCCCTATCATCCATCAGAATATACTGTATCAATGGGTGTATTCTGATGGATGATGGGGGTTGTAGCCATTTTTGGTGTAAATAGGGAGGGACTGTAATGTGGCCAAAGTGTTTATTGCAACTGTGACTACCACCTCCCTCATCTTTCAGAATACACCCATGTATACAGTACAGGGGTGTATTCCTAATGATGAGGGGGATGGTAGTCACAATATATGGTACTCCAGGCATTGTACTGTAATTCACAGATACCCCCATAACAGTGAGTCATCTGCAGATTCCCACCCATAAGTTTGTAACCTGCAGATCCCCTATAACAATGCATCACCACAGATCTCCCATAACAGAGCATCAGTCACAGATCCCCCATAACAATGTTTTCATTCATCATAGATGTAGAAAAAGACATGGGCCACACATCTAAAATCATAAGTTGATCTAATGCCACTAGGCAAAATGAAACTGAACATGAGGTTCTTAGTTTAACATTCTGATTAGACTGTATGAAGCCGCTAGCACGTCACGGCGAACCTCTTAGTGAGCAAAAATAGGTGGAACCCCTCTTACAGTCTCCAGCCTTGCAGCATGGGTGCTGTGTGGCACCAAGTACCCACCCTGGTAGTGTAAGCAGAAGGACCAAGCTAGGGGTACCTTTCTTGCGCCGGGTCCGGAACTGTCGGGGCTATCTCCCGTGTTGTCAGGGGGAAAGCTTAAGGAACTGGACCAACCTTTGCACTCGGCAGCATGGGGCGTGGTTAAAAGTCTGAAGTCTGGGCGCGTGGGAAAACTGGCAGAATTGGTGGGAGCGCGCGGCAGTGAGAAGTAAGTGCTCTGTCCCTTGAGCACCGTAGCAGCTTAGGTCTGTGCTCGAGCATTATCGTTGCTACCAGCAGAGACTGTGAGCCGAGATGTGCCAAGTGCCAGCCGTTCTCCGCTACACAAGTAGCCAGACTCCCTGAGACAGTGAATGCCGCCTAAGAGAGACCGGGTATGTGACTGTGAACGACTCCCTGACTCCCTGGTGAATATTTGCCGAGCCATGTTGGGCTCAGACAGTGCTGTGGCCTGTACCTTTCTCGCCACAACAAATTCTTGACTAAGGATCCCACAAAGAGTATCAGAGTCTATCCGCTCCTGCCCGGACCCTCGTTGTCAGTTTTTTCAGGACCCCACCGGAACAACCCCGTGCCAGCCGTTGTTGGCGTTATCACCTGCTCCGTAATTGCCATGGCCTGGAAGACGACTGACAGGCTAAGTTGATCTAACACGAACTGCCATTATCTTTACACTTGTTTTTCATTGACTCTGCACATCTTTTTGCATCTGAACTGTTTTTGTTCTCCTTTAACTGTTTGCCTCCCTGCATGGAGTATTCTCATGTTAAGTAAAACTGTTAATCCTTGCTCTGCCTCCTGTCCATCACAGCATCCTGCAACCTGCTCACACTTGGTGTAGTCAGCAGGATGCAATCCACTGGCGCAGAAGGGACAGACCAAGCAGTTGGGGGTGCCCCAAGGGCCAGCATATCTCTGGTGGCGATGTTTAGTAACCTCCCAAAATTTACAGGGAGCAACACTCTGCTATGGGACTGGACTGAGCGGGTCAGGGGAATGTTGAGGATGCACCTCATGACCCCCACAGTGGAGGCAGAGGTTGCCATGATGGCCTTGGACGGGGAGGCAAGGAGTTCCGTCATGCTTCGGCCCCCCCACGAATGAGACACTTTTGACAATGTACTGCGAATTCTGGAAGAAATGCATGGAGACCCCACAGATGTCAGAGAATTACGCATGTGCTTATTCATCGTGTTCAAAGGGAGGGGAAGACTGTGACCCACTAAATGAATGCACTGCAGGAGATCCACGATGCAATTGCTAAGTGAGATGGCGTAGGTGTAGGCCCTCCTGATATAGTGCTGCGAGATCAGTTAGTGGCAGACCTTAGAGATGCGCTGCTAAAACAGGCCTTGCGAGAGCTCTTGAAGCAAAAAAAGTGAAGCTAGCAAAATACATGAGTGGTGAAATACAATGTTGCCTGACAAACAGGCCACTAATATTGACCACAACCATGGATGCCAATGGACTAATGGAGACCAACTGCTAAAGACATAGCAAAAATGTGAAAGAGCAACAGTCATAGGTCTATTAAAAAGTGAAGTTTATTAAAGTATCTAAAATGTACAGGTCAAAGACACAAAAACGGGGGAGAAAATGCAGCACATGGTACACATGACATGACATGAACAGGGCTATGAGCACAGCATGACCTGTGAATAATAGATAATGTGCCAACAGAAGGCAATCAAATAGTAATATTTACCACGTTGGTACACAGGTCAGCTGGCGCAGAGCCCACCCCGACGCCCCCTGAGGAAGGAGTGTTCCACACTCCGAAATGTGCGTCGGGGTGGGCTCTGCGCCAGCTGAACTGTGTACCAACGTGGTAAATATTACTATACTTCTTTACCTTTGACGCTCATTATGTCTATCAACATTTGTAGGTTCGGGATGGCTATTTGGGTACTTACCGCTATTGAGCACATGCTCTCTCTTTACCTCTGAACCTGCCATTATTTATTTCATGTGTGGCTTTTGGTTAGATTGCCACTGACCATCGAACCAAGTTGGGTGAGAGAGTTGCGAAAAGAGATCCAGGACCTGCGAGAGGAGTGGTCTGATTTGAGAAAGAAACTTTAAACCCCACCGAACTCCCGTGGAGTCAAAACTGGCCATGAGCCTCGTCAAGAGATGAGAATGCCTCGCATGTAAGAGCAGTCCACCTGCTACAACTGTAGAGAAACTGGACATTTTGCTAGGGGATGTGCACGACGAGGAAGACCCCTCCAGAGCCGTCCGTTAAACTAAGAGGCTCTGTTGCTGGGGGACGCCGCCTGGAGCTTGAGCTGTCAAGAAGAAGAGAAAGAAGCCCCACAAGTTTAGTTTCCCTGAGTCCTCTAGTTTGTGCCAAAATGGATGGTCATCCGCTGCTTGGTTGACACAGATGTCATTTTCACAAGACGATGTGGCCCGAATGGGGCCCAGTGATCAAGTTGAATGCTGCGAATCAGTTTCCCATCCCGGTCGCAGGGGAGATCTGGATGCAGATCACCGTGTGTGGCAAAAATGTAGGCCAGAAGGGAGTCGTGTTGACCGCTTGAGACACTGGCAAAGGCCCATTCGTGACTCTAGGGATGAACGTACTCAAGGAACTCGGAAATCTCTTGATCAATGAGACGGCAGATGTGTTCCTGAAGCAGTGGAGCCCTCACACCCTCCAAAGGAAAGTGTTCTAACTGCTGATCCGGGTGGCGCAGGCTCAAGAGACCTTGAGTGAAGGTAAGACATTGGGCAAGGTGATCATTCCGACCGCGGCCAACCTTGTTTTATCACCAGGACAGACCGTACTTACTCTGTACATTCGAGCCTTAAGTTCAAACAGATCCAGCTTTTATGGAGCAGCTACCTCCAGGGCTCCTTGTTGCGTGGACCTTAGCCACTGTTCACGACGGTAAAGTACCAGTATGTTGTGTCAATCTCGGAGAGGACAATCTCACACTTCCGCCCTAGAGGGAAGTAGCGCAAATCCTGGGCATGCCGGAAGAGCTGATACCACTGAAGGCCATCCAGCTGACAAGGAGATCCTTGGACAGTGGCAGTAAACATGTCCCCAGAACCAGAACTGCACCATCTGCAAGAGGGACGCAGTATTCTAGAGCAAATGCGGGCTGAACTAACGGAGCTCTCACTGCAACAAGTGCAACAGGTGAAAGACCTGCTGGGGCGGTACCAGGACGCTTTGCCCGTCATAATGATGATTTCGGGTGTACCACAGCTTTCGCCCACGAGATCCCTTCGGGTACCACTGCACCCATTAGAGAATGGTATCGACAGATCCCCCCACAAATGTACCAGGAGGTGAAGGGAATGTTAACACAAATGTTGCAGAGTGGAGTGATTCGCGAAAGAAGGACGGGACTCTGCGGTTCTGTGTGGACTATCCGAAGCTGAACACCTCTACCGTGCGTGATTCGTACCCACTACTGAGAATTGAAGAATTATTGTCTGCTGTGTGAAATGCAAAATACTTCTTGTTGTTGGATTTGGCCAGTGGGTATTGGCAAGTGCCCATTTCTGAGCAATATCGGGCGAAGACAAACTTCATTGTTGTGAACGTCTTGGATACGACATCGGAGCTGAAGCTCCCTCTGGTGGTTGCAGAGGGAATGGAACCTATGTTGGATGGCAGGGTTCCACCGCCTGCTGTTGGGCAGTGGTTATCAGGTGGGATGGACTGGCCTGATATAAGTGAGCTGACCTTCCATGATCCTCACCGGTGATCAATTGTTCTTCCTGGTCTTGGTTGGAATTCAACTTGCCTTTCTGCTGTCTCCTGCTAGCATTCATATAAGTTACTTACAGCTTTTTTTACTGTTGTTTGATTTTCCTGTTTTTTGCTGCTTTGCTTTTGGAGTTCAGCCGGGTCCCCTTTGGGGGGCTTGCGCTGGTCTCTGTTCTCTTTTTGTATTTGTTCTTTTGCTCAGTCCTTGTGATTTTTTACTGCTGGGTAGCTGCGTGTTCACACCAGAGATCTGATATAGGTGGTCAAGACCGTGTGGTCTCAGAGTTTTTGGATTCGGAAGTGTTGGAGTTTTTCCTTGGGTTTTTCAGTGTTGCAGACAGTATTCTCTCCTGTGCTGTCCTATCTAGACAATTTTGGCCCCAGCGTTTGCTCATTCTATTTTCTGTCTGTGTTCGTGTTTTCATCTTGTCTAACCGCCATTATATGTTTGGGGGCTTCCTATTCATTTAGGGCTCTACTCTGGGGCAGTTAGCTTTCCTATTTCCATCTTCAGGGTAGCTATCTCTCCGGCTGTGACGAGGCGTCTAGGGCACCGTGGAAACGTCCCACGGCTGCTTCTAGTTGTGTGGTTAGTTTAGGGTCTGCAACCTATTAGTCTCCAACCTCTCTGATGTTTAGCTGCCTGTGCGGTTTTTTGCTCTTGCCTACTCAGCTACCAAAGCATAACACTTCATACAACCCATGGGGTTGTTCGAGTTCAACAGGATGTCCTTTAGCCTTGCTAACGCCCACGGGACCTTCCAACGACTGATGGAGAGGTGTCTGGGAGACTTAAACTTCAAAGCCACACTCATCTACTTAGACGACATCATCGTTTATGCAGCCACTTTTGAGGAACATCTGAGAAGGCTGGAACAAGTGTTGAGTCGATTACAGAAGCATGGCCTGAAAGTGAAGCCTCGGAAGTGTCACCTTTTCTGCACACAAATTGAATACCTGGGACATGTCATCTCCGCTGAAGGAGTGAGACCATCGAATGAAAAGATTGCAGCAGTGCAGGACTGGCCCATCCCGAAGACCATGAAAGATGTTCGGGCCTTCCTGGAACTCACTGGGTTGTATCAACGGTTTGTGAAGAACTTCACTTGCATTGTTAACACATTGCTGGAGCTGTTGAAAGGAATACCGTCTGGTGAAAAGAACAGGACTATGCAGTGGGGAGAGTCAGGAAGAAGTGTTCCGAGCTTTGAAGATGGCTCTTACCGAAGCATCCGTACTGGCTTACGCAGACTTCTCTCAACCATTCATCCTTCACACCGACTGGAGTCTACATGGACTAGGGGCTGTGCTGTCGCAAATACAGGGTGGAAAAGAACGAGTGATAGGCTATGCGAGTCGGTCTCTCCATGATTCTGAGCATAACCTAGACAACTACAGTTCTTTCAACTTAGAGCTGCTTGAGAAATCTCGAACGACGCCCTACCATCCTCAAGGGAATGAAGCCTGTGAACGGTTCAACCGAACCTTGATCCTGATGCTGTGAACGTTAGTTAGTTAGTTAGTTAGTTAGTTAGTTTGGGTGTACAATAACAGAGTATATCACACCACTGGATATACGCTATACACCCTGCTGTTTGGCCGAACGGGGAGAGAGATCACAGAGCTGGAATTGAATCCATAGGAGGACTAGCCACGGACAGGGGTGTCCACCTGGATAAGAGAACATCGTCACCGTTTGCAAACGCTACATCGGTTTCTCCAGACCAAGTTTCGGGAACTTGAACATCGTGAAGTGACTCTCCTGTGAGGGACAGCTCTCAAGGCCAGAAACCAAGTGTTAGTCCGAGACAAATGCCCCAGATGCAAGCTGGAGTACCGGTGGGAAAAACGAAGGATCAGCTCTGAAGGTCCAGTCTATGAAGTCCAACCGGAGAGAGAAGACGCTCTTACTCGAGTATTTCATCGGAATATGCTACATGCTTGCCTGTCAAGAAATCCCGATCGAATGGAAGAGACACAAAATGTTCCCGAAGCAGTTTCTCCTGCAGCTGTTGATTATGAAGAAGACTTTCTCGACCTGCCCGAAGATGAACAGGCGCCTGAAGGTCCTGAAATGGCTGCTCCCCTAGACCTATCCGCATATCCGTCCTCGCCCATTCAACCTGACTCTATTACCCAGCCTGATTCTACAATGCAATCGGACTTATACCGCACTGAATGGGCAACAGCTGGAATACCCTCCAACACATACAATCACGACTAGTTTGTTTGACAGCAAATCATGGAAATGGAAGAGTGTCAGCGGAAAGAGTGTCAGTGTAAACAGAAGGATCGGGCTTGGGGTACCTTTCTTGCGCCGGGCCCGGAACACTAGGGGCTGTCTCCCCTATTGTCCGGGGAAAAGCTTAAGGAACCTGACCAACCTTTGCACTAGGCAGCAGGGGGCGTGGATAAAGGTCTGAAGTCTGGGCGCAGGGGAAAACTGTCAGAATTGGTGGGAGCGCGCAGCAGGGAGAAGTGAGTACTCCGTCCCTTGAGCATCGTAGCAGAGTAGGCCCGTTGTTAGGGTCTGCGGAACACACCTAATAGATAATGTTATTGGATAAATCTCAGGTGCGTTCGCAGCCCGGGGTCCACCGTGCAGGCAGAGCCTGCTGCTTGTAAGGTGGCATAAGTAGCGAACTCTGTTATCCCGCAGAGTCGCTAAAATAAACACCGTAGCGCGCTGTGGCAGTTAGTACGAACTCTGTTAATCCCCAGAGCTGCTAGCGGGAATTCCACAGCGCTATATGGCGATAAGTGCAAACTCACTTAGC
>VIAB01016457.1:41533-51549 GCA_009801035.1 Oophaga pumilio
TTTTTCATAAAAATGTTGTCATCTCGACTGTATTTTGGACTTGGTTAGACCCGGAAACCTCACACCTGCAGAGAATTTAAACTAACAGGTTCCAAAGTTACCAAGTGACACATTTCTTTGTACCAGCACATGTGAACTTTTATGCCATTTTATTCCATTAATACTGAATAAATCCATTGACATAGATTTAAATCTGAGTGATAATATCACAAAAAATGCTTTTCCTCCGTGTTTTCACTGCTGTGTATAAGACCTATCCAATATATTATGGGAAAATGTCAACATTTTATATCTGCTTTTAAGTGTACCTATCATTTTTAATATTTTTTATGTGATATGCTTTTCAACATGCTATAGATTTGTGGGGCTGTGAGACCCCCACCAGCCACTCAAAAGACAGTACAGAAAAGTGCAACTCAGCAGTTAGGAGGGTTCAGTTCCGGCATAAATACACGGACAATGCACTGTAGGGTTCTATAGACTTTCTATGAATCCACTGCTCTTTGTGCACACTTATACAGTAGCTGAGCCTTTCTGCCTGCTAAGCCGCACTCTTTTGTACTGTCTATTGAGAAATCGTTCCTGAGAGCTATAGGACGCTGAAAAGGGTATCTCGTATTAGAAAAAATACATTGTAAATGATATGTACAATTTGCCCATGATCACATTTTCATGTCATTTTGTGTGATTCTAATGGAAAAGCCATACTGACATTACTTAGTGGACGTAACGGTAACTGCCATACCCAGCTGGAAACAAATCCTAACGCTTATTCATTACTTTTTAGCAAAAACAAAAATCAATGGGCCCTGATGAGAGTAGCTAAAAGCTCTAAATAATGCAGACATCTCTACGCCTGCTATTTCCACATTACCATTGCTAGCAGATAGACAACAGAACTGGTAACTAAGCGTAGAGCTTGACAGTAGTACTATTACGATTGTATCACAATACAAGTACTTTTTCTGGCGCACTTTTTCTTGTACCACTAGTATTTTCTGAAGTGCCCAGGCCTGAGATACCTTTGTATAGTTGATATTGGTTACCCTTTTCCGGTGGACAAACAACCAGATTAGATGAGCTGCCTCTTTGACCCCTGGACGAATCATTTCAATGCGAAACATGGGTCGGATGTGATGGGTCTCTGGACATCATATTCTTTAAGGTAATTATTCCATGTACATGGGAATTAATTATTCCCAAAGTCCTAAATAGTAATGGCCAAAAAACATTTCAAAAATACTGAAATCAACATAGTCTATTATGGTGAGGTGCCATAAAAGATGAGAAGAGATAAATACGGAGTTAAAATTAATAACTTTATTGAATAACAACAATATAAAAACAGTTATAAAGACAGCGCAAAAGTCCAACAATGGTGGGGATGAAGACAGCAAAAAGTAAGATGCAAAATATACAGTAAGCAGGTAATAAGGAGAGAGTAAAAGTGGATGGTGTGTCTAGTGCTCTTGTCATTGGAGACAGAAAAAACATGTGAGCACTAGAAATGTGCTTCAAAAGGCTGGATCTTGCAGAATGCTAAAAGAATATCAGTGGACAGTGCCAGATGATATAGGTGAGTGCTGTCAAAGGGGAATCACACTTAGGCTAAGTTCACACGTTGCGAAATTGCCGCAGAAATTTCCACGGCAATCCCGCACTTCTCTGCCGCGGAAATTTTCTGAAGTGCCAGAAACTAGCGTTTTGCAAGCGTAATTAGCTTGCAGAATGCTAGCGTTTTCCTAGCGATCTGTAGCATCAAAATGCAACACGGAGCGTTGGGCGCAGGTCGACGCACCATCAAAAGGACGCATGCGCCGGCAAACGTATACCTGCGCATGACCTGCGTACGACCTGCGAACCCAATGCTAAAGATAGGAAGCGCAGGTCGCATGCAGCGTCATGCGCCCATAGGCGGAGCGATCGGGAGGAGACGCGGCCAGGGCAGAGCTTAGCGGCGGCCGTGCGTTAAGCGACGCAGGTCAGTGCAATGCTAATGTGAAAAAAGCCATAGAGGGTTGCATTAAGGTTATTTAGGTTTATTTGTGAGGGGCACATTTTTGCCTTACATCTCACTTACCTTTTCACTTATTAACCCTTTGTATACAATTTTATGCTTTATGGCCACATGTGTTCCATATGTATATTTGAACGCTGACAAACTGACGTGTGTATGTGTATATATATATATACATATATTTATATTTACAATCTGGTATTAATCGATATACATTGCTGTGCGTTTATATTTCATTTATAATGTTATGTTAAATGTTAAATATTGTTAATGTATCTTATGATTTATTTGGTATTTATACTTTCTTGCTTGATGATATATTTTTCTTACATATTTCTATATTGGCATTAGCTTTACATAATAGCCCTCACCTTGCCATCTCATGTGTATTGAGATAAAAATATACCCATATCTTAACATGTTCATGTCTTTTTCTTGTCTATGACATTGCAGGAAACCATTGCTGACATTATGCATATGGTGTTTTTGTTACTCTTCATAACTTATGGTCCAGGTTTGTGTCACAGGTTTACCGCGACAGAGAGGAGCTTGAAGACTGCAGCGTTTGATTTTTCCTACTCCTGCACTGGTTAGAAGCACTTCACCTACATATTAAACGGTGTAAATTTGTTTGGGTAGTGCAGGGGTTAATCTGCTCAGTTGAGAGCTCCTGTAAGCTTCCTGCATTAAGGCTCTCAGCTGTGCACTATTAGCCACTAACATCTCCTATGTAATCTGGGTCCTGGCTAGCATTCATTGTCAAAGCTAGCTTTTGCTGCATGACTGGAGGTTGTTTCTGGTTATTATTGGAGAAGGCGTTTGGTGACTTGGGCCAGGTTTTGAGTGTGTGATAATTTTTTTTCTTCTCCTACTTTGGTCTAACCCTATCCTCCACTCCCCGATGCAACCGTCTGTTATTTGTGTGTGTATATTTGTATGTTTGGTATTTTTTTGTTACCCCTGTTCCTATTACCTTGTCGGTCTGGTTGGTGTATTTTGATAAACTACTACTTGCCTGGGAGGGGGAAGGGTACAGACTGAGGGTGGATTAAGGAGCTAAGGCAAGGTACGTTTCCTTGGCATCTTCACCATCAGAAGTAATCCAGGGAATAGGGCGAGCTTGGGCACCCCTGACATAAGGAGCAGGGATGGAGCCCTAATCCTAGGACACCCGACAATGGAATTATGACAGCTTACTCACCAATTGCCTCATCTGTGGTTTTTCTCTTTTAATATGTATATAATTATACTTTGATTTTGACTTACCGTACTTTAAAATTGAGCAATTTTATTTTGTTCTCATAGTTCATTGCTCTATTTTGATATTTGTATTTAATATATGGCCTAACTTATAAGATATTATGTAGTTGTATTTAAATGTCATATTTATGCAAATACTATTTCATGCAGTATATTATATACCTGCAATGGGAATAACTAGCAATGGATTATCGCTAGGTAATTCTATGGCAGTTAGTCTGGCATGCTTAGTTATGGAGACACTGTAATGCTATATGGTTGTTCATTAATGCCATTTATTGTGTGGATGCTGCTATTTAATTGAATAATATTTATGACAAGTTCAGTGATGTGCCACATGACTGACGTCAGAGCTAACAATTATATAGTGAATCCGACATCGCTCATAGCTGTGGATGAGCGAACCCGAACAGTAAAGTTCGGGGTCTGTCCTGGATATCTAGTGTCCCTGCTACTGAACCCCAAACATGCCTTTTTTATTGTATGTCTGGTTTCCTTTTCTGGTTCACCAGTCTAAAAAAGCTTGTTGAAAGGCTGCAATGCCGCCAATCAACATGCTTTTAGACTGTGGTCACTTCCAAAGCCATCACAGACATGGCAAGTATTGGCATGGTTGTGATAGACCGGATTACGAGTGCCGCCTCTATTATGCTCTCATTAGTGTAGGGATAGGACGCAGCTGGAGTGAGTGACAGATTCTGAATGCACACTCTGCAAAGAAAATGCTGTGCGTACTCTGCAACCATATCTGTGGTAGTACTGTGCTGCTACTATTGTGTTAAATGTTAATATTAAAAGCCACTGTGGGTACTCTGCACCTCCCACCTATTGGAGTTTAAGCCACTATGTGTACTCTGCACAGGGCAGTCATCACCACTCAATACACCCGAGCAAGTGCCAGGGCCCCGAGCAATTGGGGGAAGGCCTACTTACTGTCGGGGACACTGGCACACTATGGGGTGCTAGACGTAGGTCTGGTCTCTTCCACATCTCCTGACTCTCTGATGTCTCAGGGCAGTGGGAGTGATGACATCACTACAGTGAGCTCTCTGAGCTGAGCAGTGCAGAGAGCCAGAATAAGCTGAAGACACCAAAGCTGAGGAGACCGGAGCTGCAGCCAGCGGGGAACGAGGAGAGGTAAGTATTTGATTATTTATTTTTTATGTATGGAGCCCATTCACTATGGAGCATTATATGGGCCTCATTATTCTGTATGCAGCATTAAATGAGGCCCATTATTCTGTATGCAGCATTTTATGGGGTCCATTGTGTATGGCGCATTATATGGGGTCAATTATTCTGTATGGAGATTATATGGGGTCCATTATTTCGTATGGAACATTATATGGGATTCATTTTTCTGCATGGATCATTATATGGGGTCAATTATTCTGTTTGGAGCTTTATATGGGGCACATTCTGTATGGAGCATTATGTGGGGCCCATTATTCTGTTTGGAGCATTATATGGGTCCAATATTCTGTATGGATCATTATATAAGCCCCATTACACTGTATGGAGCAATATATGGGGTCCATTATTCTGTATGGAGCATTATATGGGGCCCATTATTCTGTATAGAGCAATATATGGGGTTCATTATTCTGTATGGAGCGTTGTATGGTGCCCATTATTCTGTATGGAGCATTATATTATTATTATTATTCATTTTTATAGCGCCATTTATTCCATGGCGCTTTACATGTGAGAGGGGGCGAGTATAGACAAGTACAATAAATATAAGCAATACAGGACACACATAAGTACAGAAGGAGAGAGGACCCTGCCCGCAAAAGCTCACAATCTATATATGGGTCCATTATTCTGTATGGAGCATTATATGAGGCCCATTATTCTGTATGGAGCAATATATGGGCTCCATTATTCTGTATGGTGCAATTTATGGGGCTCATTATACTGTATGGAGCAATACATGGAGCTCATTATACTCTATGGAGGACTATGTGGTGCCCATAATATGGATTACTATGTGGTGCCCATAATACTGTATGGAGGACTACGCTGTCCAGTCTAAAATTAAAACTTTTGAATACCCTCAGGGCATGCACTGTGCACTGCGAGGACTCACCGGTTTCTCAGCTATTGTAGAATTTACAAGAGATATCACTCATGTAATGTAATAAGTGAAATCTTTGACATTGTACTATAGTATTTCTCTGCCATATCTGTAAATCATGAATCGTGTTACAGGGGCCCACTGAAACTCTTTTGCCCTGGGCCCATGAAAACTTGGAGCCCGCCCTGACTCTGTGCCCCCCACATGTGGGAGTACGGGCCTTTAAGTCACTGTGGGTACTCTGCATCATCATCTGTGGGAGTACTGTCCTTTAAACTGCTTTGTGCACTCTACACCCATAACAGTGGGAGTACTGTACTGTGTGTTTTCCAGTACTCTGTGAAGTAAATATTTGGCATCAACCATCTTGTTGCCATTTCTAGGTCCGAAAAATAAATTTTCCTGGACTATTGTGTTTTTTTTAGAAGTGTGGAAAATAAATAATTAGCATCAGCCATCTAGTTGCTATTTCTAGGCCCAAAAGATAATTTTTCTGGGCTAGCGTGTGTGTTTTTAGTAGTCTGGGAAATAAATAATTGGCATCAACCGTCTCGTTGCCATTTCTAGGCACAAAATATATTATTATTATTATTATTATTATTATACATTTATATAGCGCCATTTATTCCATGGCGCTTTACATATGAAAAGGGAAAAATATAGACAGATACAATAAACATGTGCTAGACAAGGGACGCATAAGTACAGAAGGAGAGAGGACCCTGCCCGCGAGGGCTCACAGTCTACAGGATATATATATAAATAAATCTACTGTTCCACCGTCTCTTTGCGAGTAGTGATTAGAAAAACCACTTCCAAACATGGGACATGGACATGGCCATGATATTGCTGGTGTAGCTGCTGATGGTGGTGGTGGTGTAGCTGATGCAGGGAGAGGATGTGGTCGCTCTGTACCAGCCACATGCTCAAATATAACACCTTCCTCTGGTGTACGCAGGCAACAGAATGTTATAGGTCCTTTTGTAGGCCCGAATACTGCTGCACGAATGGTGAGGCCACAAGATGTTGAAAAGATGTTAGACTGGAGGGCTGAGAGTGCCTCCAGTTCCTTCGCATTATGTTCCACCCGGTCCACTGCAGAAAGTGAACAATTGGCACCTGAGGACCATAGTCATAAGACTTCCACCTCACCCCCTTGCAAATTAGCCAAGTAGACTCAGCCCCAAGTAATGTAGAAATCTCTTCTGCTTTTTGATGACTCCGCTGGCTATGGTTCCACGCTCCATCCACCTAGCCCTGCCACAGAAGTGGAAGAGACTGAGTGCATTGATGTAAAAACCCGAGAAGAGAAAAAATCCTCCAAAACCAAAATATATATAAAAATTCATAAATCTTTATTTGATTACCAATATAAATTAAAAAACACATTAAATAACATAAAAACAAAGAAGTTGACAACACATGCTATGCAGAATACGAAAGACACTGTGCAAAGAAGAAAGATCATTTGCAAAATACATGATGTTAGTGAAATGGGTAAAACACCTCATGCAAAAATGCCTAATATAGCAGCAGTAACTATTAACAGATGACAAATATCCTGTTAAACGCCTCAGAAAGCAGCATAGTATATAAAGTGCAGAGCAGTATTGTAAATGTGTCAAGTGTTTGCGATGCAGAAAAGATGCAGAGTGATGCTGGAGGGTGTTCCAAACCTGTATTGCAGTTTAAAAGGGACAGATGTCAGGAATAAAGCTATAATAGCATTAATCCGAACCCTATGTCTGCAAGCAGGCCAGGGAGTGCCTATACAAATAATATATATTAGAGAGGGTTACCCAAATGTATATTTACCCAGAATTGGCTTTGCAACAGTGGACCCCTTTATGCGCGTTTCGGCTGTTCTTTCTCAGAATTTTTGTATATATTTTGGTTTTGGAGAATTTTTTTCACTTCTTGCTTTTTTAGCTCTTACGGTCCCCCGTATTATGATTATTATATAGGGAACCATAGGCTCTTGACTGCACTGATGCCCAAGCACTTGTTATGTTGGAGGGTGAGTGTGTGGGAGTGCTAGTGCACACAGTCAATGGAACACCGCAGGACATGTCAGATAATGATGATGAAACTCAATTAAAAACTGCAGCTTCCTTCTGCAATGTGCAGACCAGCAAGGAGGGCAGGGTTGAGGAGTTGGTGAAAGATGATGCAGGTATTGATGAGGTCCTAGACCCCAAGTGGAGCAGAAGCCATCTTAGTGAGATGCACAGATCGCATGATTTCAGCTACTTCTGTCGACCGCGCTGCTGAAATCAGCACACCAAAGACAGCTCAAAAGAGCTCCCTGGTATGGTATTTCTTCAGGGAATGTGCAGCCGACAAGCGCCAGGTGGCTTGCACTCTGTGCTATCAGACCCTGAAGTGAGGCATGAATGTTCTGAACCTGAGTACCACCTGTACGACAAGACATCTGAATTTCAAACAAGAGGCTCATGATCAACAGGGCCGCCTGCCTCCCAGGAAAGAGTGATGTGACGATGTGTGGCCCAGCTATGTAAGGCACACATAATCCTGGAGGATGCGCAGAAAGGTAACCGGAAATAATGCTTGATATTCATTCACGTCACACACTTTCAGACACGCCCACAAGGGGTGTAAAAGGTAGTGACATGTAGCTGAGTTCAGTCAGTTTCCTGTCGTCGGACAGTCAGTCAGTTCAGTGAGGAGTCTGGATTTGGAGGGAGAGGAGAGAAGTTCAGTCTAGTGCATTCCTGTCAGGAGTGTATTTCCTGTCAGAGCAGGAGCTCAGACATTGCTTGCAATCTGGACAAAGCTGTTCAGTTCATACAAGTGGAGTCTAGTAACGGATGACTAGATCTCATTCCCAGCCTAGTCAGAAGCTGAGGAGCCAGGAAGGAATTGCAGCAGTAGTGGAAACGAGTCTACTGAGCATTGATCAGCGAGCTCTAAAGGAAGAATTGACTTTTACCATCAAAGCTACAGCGCTTATGTTAAGAGCGAGAGCAGGGCGAAGGGCGCAGTGGAGAAGACAGATAGAAGTGCTACAGGTACTGAATTACCTGCACTATTCACCGGACACCGGGGTCCGAAGCGTTGCTATTGTTTCAAGCATAGTAACAAGACAACCGGAGGCTCTCTGGACTACCAGTCGCAGAGAGTAGCCCTCAGTGCTGATACGAAACCAGAGTCAGGTAGAAAAAGAACTTTGAGTCAGTGCACGACAAAAGTAAGAACTTGATTCTCACCACCTAGAAGGCTCTACCTCAATGTCAGCCGGGCGGTACAGCTATTGAGAAAGCTGGAGATTACAAGAGTTAACTTAGCTTCACGCAAGTTTGGACTCAACATACATATAAAGTTAAAGGAGGCCTCTAACCTGCTCAGCGGTTATCTCGACGCGCATTCTCCACCCCGACCAGCTCCCCGGGACCTGCCTAAACCATCTACAAGTAAAAAGGTATGGAAAGAGCTTGCCTTGTTTGAGACTGTTTCATTTATCTGCACCATCACCATAGACTTTGAGGGACCAGTCCCACCTGTGGGGGACCCAACACCTGGCTGCCATAACATCCCCTCAGAGTTCTACCTTGCAGCGCTGGTCTTAGTGATCAGAATCCACAGGTGGCGTCACGAATAATCATCTACAAATCCCCTGTAAATATCCCCAACTGCATGACCGCCAGGGCCACGGACCGAGCCACAGCTGCCAGTGACATTCCCCATAGAAATCAACGGGCTCGGTGCCGAGTACCCCATAGCCCTGGTACCCACTATGTGGTGCGAGTCAACAGCATCACCACCACCACAAGTGTCACCGAACATGTCCACACCATCCAATGGAAGTGTTAAATTTTCCATTCCCAAATCCTTGATAGAATGAAGATACCGACCTACCCACCCATGGACCATAATTCTTATTGACAGCATTTTAAAATTACGGGCTTTTCAAATGCTTCCATTACGACTAGTTGAGATGGACAGTTTTAAGAAATTGATAGCAGTGGCTGTCTCGCAGTACGTTCTTTCCAGCCGCCACTACTTTTTCAGGGGGGCCATCCCTGCCCTGCACAAATGAACGAATGGCCTGGGACGATACATCTCCCTAATTGCCCACTGGGTAAATGTAGTAGCAGCTGGGACAGAGGTGGAAGGTGTTCTAGCTCACGTCCTACTACAACCTAGGATTGCTGAACTTTTATCTGTGCAGGTTTCCTCCTACACCTACTCCGCTTCCTCCACCACCTCCTCATTTGGTCACAGGAAAACCTCCAACCACCATCAACTTGAATATAGCCAAGGCGAAACGACAGCAGGTTGTTCTCACCCTGCTGCTGCTCGTTTGTTTGCCCTTCAGCTTCGCTTCTGCCTTCCTGCTCTCTGGCTGATATGCGACATACCAACAAGTTGGAACTCCACCTTCCATATGCTGCAGAGACTGTGTGAGTATAAGCAGGCAACAGTGGAGTTTCAGCTGCAGCGCGTATGCATGAGTCACTCTGCATAATACCACCACTTCACCAACCATCAGTGGGCCTCCATGTGGGACATGTGTCGCTGTTTTGAATATTCCACCAATATGGCCAGCACTGAAGATGAGCTCATCAGTGTTACTATGCCATTTATATGCCTGCTGGAAAAGAAAATTATTTAGACTTGAGAGTCCTCAGTGGTTGATACCTT
>VIAB01016458.1:0-24009 GCA_009801035.1 Oophaga pumilio
ACTAAATAGGGAAAAAAGGTCATGTGACCAGCAAACAGAAAAAACCTAACAAGAGGGTTCTAACACATACACACTGGTATACACAGAGCACATATATACACACTGGTATACACAGAGCACATACATACACACTGGTATACACAGAGCACATGCATACACACTGGTATACACAGAGCACATGCGTACACACTGGTATACACAGAACACATGCGTACACACTGGTATACACAGAGCACATGCATACACACTGGTATACACAGAGCACATACATACACACTGGTATACACACATTAGACAGTAGAGATGAGTAAATAAATTCAGGTGTAATTAAGTTGTACTTGAATTTTACGAATGTCCGCGTTTACCTAAATGCAGATTTTTTTTAAATTTTTTTTGTAATTTGCTTTCATGTGGCTTTTGCAAAATCAGGACTTTGGGAAAGTTGGGTGACCTCTAATGTGGCTGTGATTAATGGGATTATCTCCCAGATTTCCTTTAGACCTGAAAGACCTTTCTACAAGGAGGGGTGTGTGTTTAATCTGCCATTCAGGAACTTGGAAAAGCTGGGTGATAGTGATTTTTTTTCCTGTCTTCCTGTTTTGTTACCTGCAGCCCTCCACGTCTTCTGTCGCATCCGATGAAAAGGTGGATTACGTCCAAGTGGACAAAGAGAAGACCCAGGCGCTGCAAAACACGATGCAGGAGTGGACGGACGTGCGCCAGTCTTCGGAGCCCGCCAAGAACGCCAAGCCGTGACGGCGGCACCCCATGGACATTAAGGCCGACGAGCTGGAGCCTCCGCGCTGCGACCGACCGCCATGCTGCTTGATCTGCCATTACTATAGCGGAGAACTGGCGTTATGGGAGGAGCTCTCACACACACAGATTCCCTGCTGGCGCCTTTACCTCTTAAAGGCGCCGCAACACCTTCTAGATTACTATATTCAATGCTTCATGTAGCACTGAGTATTACATTGACTGTAAAAGTGCACCGGTCACACCATGGCCGCCATATTGTCCGTTCTTGAGCTCGTCAGACGTAGTCTAATATTAGAGACTGGCATCCTTCATAGTGGGGGAGGGGGGCTGTTTATCGTACACACTGCATACAAATTTCTTTTAAAAATTTTTTTGTAGCTGTGCCTTTAAATTGCCAGAAAGCAACACCTTGTTTTGCAACAATGGTGGCCATTTAAAAAAAAAACTAGTGCCCGACCGTCATAACAAACGGTTATCTACACGCACAGAGATAGTAGTATAAAAGAGTCTTGTCAGGTGTTATTCTCTAGTCCCTTCCAAAGCAGCATTCAAAATGTTGCTGCCTGCCATTTACAGTCTATGCATGCTTGACTGTTGCATTGTGGGAGCAGAATGTGAGCTGTTTCTGCAGGGAAATGTGAATTGGGGGCCTAGCAGATATCTAAATGCAGCTTTGGATGTGAATGGAGCATTGGTTCTTTTAAATGTCGCCCAAGTTCGGTGCCCTCCCAAAAATTTCCAGATGTAACAGGTGAATTTTGCATTCGCTCTGTCAACTAAATTTGGATTTATTTTTTTTATAGCTTTTCTATAAAATTTGACTTTTTGCATAGCAATATTCTAATGGGGCTGCTGACAAAAAATTCCTCTAGACTGTTACCCAAATTGCACCGGGTCCTCACTGGTGTAAAATGTGCAGGTGTTGTGTGGCATGATCACCACTGTGCTAAATATTTTTGTTGCTCTAGTATCTGGACAAAAAAGGTGCCCTATCCTGCACCTACTCTTCAGCGGAAGAAAAAGGGGCTATTGCCGTTAATGGCTCCATCTTTCGTACCTTGGCAGGGAGGGAATTGGAGGTTTGGTGTCAGCAGGGGCTGAGCCATACACTTTTTCACCCCATATTTCCATTATTAGATCTTAACAAAGATGATTTGCAGGTAAGTAAAGAAGTGAATTGCTCCGCCCCCGAGGACTGAGCTGTTCTTCAGGGGCGGAGTTAATCGCTCTATTTACTTACTTTCCCATGAGGGAGATGTTGACAAAGATGCTTTGTAGGTTAATGTTGGTTCATCCCACCCTAAAGATTGTACTAGGGTAAGAGCAAATCACTTTTTTTTAGCTAATCTGCAAATCATTTCAAGTTTACATGTTCCTCAGGGGCGGAGTAAACTGTGGACACCATGCAAGTCATAAAGGAGACGGCTTCTATAGTAAAGGCGATACTTGAAGCTTATAATATTGGCAGTCATAATACTGGTGTCATCTTGCCTGGCGGATGGTCTTTCGGGGCCCTTTGCACACTGGGGCCAAGGTGCAGCTGTTAGCTCTGCACTCTCAAGCTGTGACCCTGCTATGGTTTGTGGTCCATAACAATGTCTGTGCAACAGTTACTACAAATGTCATCATACAGTGGCCAAAAAATGGTTACAGGCTTGGGTTGTTTTTTTTTTTTTTGGGGGTGGGTGTTTGTTACTATTTTTTTTTATTACTTTACAATTCACATTAGGTGAATTTCCGACTTCTAACGATTTTTCTATAAGTAGTGAAACACTGTGATTGCGAGAGAACTGTACTACCACACACTTAATTTTACTTTATTTTTGTGTGGAGCCTTCATTACTATGGCTACTGTTTTCTGCATCTGTTCAGATCAATTTTTTAGCTTTTTTTTTACGTTTTGAGTTTTTTTTTACACTTTTATTGCATTTGTTGATTTTAGTATATCTGATCAGTGTGGAGTTGATGGATACAGTCGCGTTTAGCACTTTTTTTCAGGTTCCTGGCTGCGCTTAGTTAGTTCTATCTATGTAGTGTTAAACTAACTGAGGGGGAAAAAAACACTACTTAACTTAATGTTTGTTTTTCACCCTTTTTTGGAAGGGGGGAGTATTTATTCTTTTAATTATGCAAAAAAACAATTCCATTGTATATCAGTATTAGATTACAGTGTTTTTTTTCAGGTTGTTCTGTATCTGGCAGACTCACATGGCAGAGCTTTATGCATGGATACCTGTGCCGCCATATGGTGCATCCATACAGCTCCGTATTTAAGTAAAGACACATCGGATCTCGACTTGGCTGCTGCAAATCGAAACATAGGGGGCAACTATTTACTTCCTTTTGCTCTTTATAAATTTTTTTTTTTTTTTTTATTTTATTTTTTTCAGTTAACACAATCATTTTCTGGAATTCAAGTTAATTGTTTGTTTTTTTTGTTTGTTTTTTTTTATCGCCAGAGGTTTGTGTCCCAAAAAATCGTTAACCGAGCCCCCCAACTGTATAATACTGCAGCACTGATATGTGACACTAGGACTTTTTGGACATCTTAAATGGGTTGTCTAGGACTGAGATAGTAATGGCCTAGAGATAAGGTAACGACTGATCGGAGGGGGTTCTGGGTGTAGGACCCTATTTTTAAAGTTATCCAGAATTAAAGTGTATGAAGCCGGGACACCACCGCTCCATACATCATGTGCACCGAGAAGAGGAAGAACCGAAATTAAGGTCATAAATATAAGGGGGCAATTGAATAATATTAAAATACCTTTATTAATACAACATACATGGTAATTGGTAACACCAGCATACAAGGGTGTACCGCACAAAAATAATTAAAATCAGATAGCAAAAAAGAAGGTTGCTGCAATTAGAAGGTGACATACGACATCAATGCTGTGCATCCAATAGTGTCAGGGCAAAGCCTTGTGATCAAAGAGGAGGCAGAGAGAAATAAATAGGATGGGAATAGATATGTATACCCGGTGGATAGTGGCTGGCTTTGCGGCACTCTCCCCCGACGCGCGTTTCTGATCACAGTCCTTCGTCGGGGGGGTTTTACCGCAGGGAACAGGAAGCTTTAAATACAGAGGCCATAACTCTGATAGAAGTTTAATCAATGCATTTTCCTTTTTGGTTCTAATAGTTTTTTATAGATATTGCATTTTTATTTCTATATCTTTAACACTGCTACACTTTATTTTTTATTCGCTATCTCCACTTATTATTTATCTGACACTATATCTTTATTTTTATATAGTTATTGCACTATTCTCATGTTTCCCACATGGCATTATTATTAGCACAATTCTGATTATCACAATGGTCACCCTTAGTGCGTGCCTGTGTTCACTGACACTGCTCGTGGTTGTTTATGTGGCCCTGTATTGATATATACCTTTCACTATATATGGGTTTTTGCCCCTGATTGATTTATTGACTATGTCCATGTTCGCTGATGGACCGGATCAGTGATGTGCGCATGCGTGTCTGTGTTCTTGGTGGTCCCCGTCCCTGGCATCTCTCATGTGACCCGGCGTCATTGGTCGTGTGACACCGGAGATGGTGAAGTCCGGATTCTCCAGGCACGCATGCGCCGACCATTCGCCGGTCTTCTATCAGAGTTACGGCCTATGTATTTAAATCTTCCAGCTCCTGCGGTAAAAACACCCTGACGAAGGACTGTGATCCAAAAAGCGCGTCGGGGGAGTGTGCCGCACCGCCAGCCACTATCCACTAGGTATACATATAAAAAAAAAATGACCCAAAAGTCAGGATTGGGGAAAAAGAGTTGATCGGTATGTGCCGATAAATTCAAGTTAGAATTATTTTTTTTTTAAGTGGGAGCGATATATACTCCCACTTAGTGCTGATGAAGCGAGGTACCCTGATTATGTTTTATATTGTTTTTAAATACCATTATAAGGATTAATGTTAAAAATCGATCAAAAAAAAATGCTCCCCCTCCCCACCACACAAAAAAATGGGGACTCTCTGGCATCAAAGACTGCATTATTTCTCCTATGCTATGCTTTATGATCCAGATTGAAGCCACCTGGTAGGCACAGTTCATGAGGGGCTTAGATACATCATATTACAGAACATTTTGGTATTTTCTGTACCTTTTTAAAATAGCCATCATAACAGTATTGCAACAGCAGCGCAGAGTATTTCAGAAAAGCTTCTGCATGGGGCAGTGACTGGTATAAAGAATAGATAACAGCTGGTAATGAAGAGAGCAGCGGCACAGAGTGTTTTAGGGGTACAGAGGAGGATTGAGATACTTCGGAAGTCACAGTTGAGTGCTGAATTATACTGAAAGGAGCAGAGTATTTCCGTAGAGTCGTGTGCTGACCTGTGGGGAGTAGTGATCTGTTCACTCATGATGATATGACAGTATTTATCATCATAAGTGGAGAGAATAGAGACAATTGGTGGTTCACTACAGCCCCGCCCCCGCGGAACACAAGCATATAACGTTTCAAAATCTTTATACAACACAGGCATTTTTTTAACACACAGTTCCAATTTTTTCATTCATAAACTAATTCTATAACCTCCACCTTTTTTTTTTCCCCATAAGTCTTGTTGCCCCATTTCCGACCTATAAAATAGCCCCTAAGTCTCCTTTTTTAGGTCTTGTTGTGGTTCTTTTAGATGCTGGAGTGGACACTGATCAGTATAGTAGTGTCCTGGAGACACAGGATTCACTCACATTTATGTTTTCCAATACCCCTACCCCACCTTCCCTTTGTTACAACATGGAATGTATATCTCGTATTACCGGATATGTGTTACTAATTTACAACTCGTCGTGAAGAAACCACGTAAATTATTAATTTATTCATTTTTATTTTTTTTTATAGTTCTTGTCCTTTTTATTTATACTGCTAGATAGACATTTGTCGTTTTTAACATAGAACTCATGTTTAGGATTTTATCTCAGATGTCAATAAACATGGTACATATTAAACACCTCTTCGTCTCCCGTGTCTGAATAATTGCACTCATCACTTCTGTCATCAAAAATCACCTTACTGCATTAGAACGAATTCTGTCTGATTGCAGCCGCCACAAGGGGGAGCTCAAGAGCTGCCTTGTACTGTATAGGTGTAAGGCGATGAAGAGGAACAGGGTTGTTGGTTCTAGATGCGCTCTGGACCCAGAATTATCGGGGCCGTTATCACTGTTGCAGGGGGACGACTTGTCTGTGTGGAGAGGGTCTGAGCACCTGACAAAAGGGGGAGTGGGGGACATAAAAGGGACTGAGCGCGGGAAAGGGAGAGACTTGGCGGGAAGGCGACTACAGAGGAGGACGAAGGGTGACTCCCTCTCCTCAACTACTGCCACTGACGCCAGCTCTTTACAGACGGACCGACTTTTACATCCCTTACCGATCCTTGTCCCTAATGTGCAGTGGAGCAGACGTCCCTTCTTTTCCTGAACTGTGTGATTCCGTGCGAGTCCTTCTCACTCCTGAGGCCTGTACGGCGTCGTGCTCAAGGAACCAGCAGACGGAACTGTACCGACGCTACAACGGACCCAAGACCAACAGATCCGAATACTTCAGCACGGTCAGGAGACAGTGCAGCTCGTACCTACGCCCAGGGCTGGCTCCAGGTTTTCGTGGGCCCCGGGCGAAAGAGTGTCAGTGGGCCCCTTTAACACAGACCACAATTCATGATGCTCCGATACGGCAGAGAAATATAGGTACAGTCCAATGACAAATACTTCACTTCTTACATTACATGACTGATATCTATTGTAAATTCTACAATAGCTCAATAACTGGACAGTATATTCCTCCATACAGTATTATGGCCACCACATAGTGCGCCATACAGAATAATGAGCCTCATATATTGCTCCATACAGAATAATGAGCCTCATATATTGCTCTACACAGAATAATGAGCCCCATATATTGCTCCATACTGAATAATGAGCCCCATATATTGCTCCATACAGAATAATGAGCCCCATATATTGCTCCATACAGAATAATGAGCCCCATATATTACTCCATACAGAATAATGAGTCCCATATATGATGCTCCATAAAGAATAATGGGCCCAATATAATGCTTCACACAGTATAATGAGCCACATATATTGCTCCATACATAATTGGTCCCATATAATGTTCCATACAGTATATGATGAGCTCCACATAATGCTCCAGTATATGATGGTCCCCTTATAATGTGCCATACAGTATAGGACGTTCCCCATAGAGTATAATGAGCCCCACATATTGCTCCATACAGTATAATGAGTCGCATATAAAGCTCCATACAGTATATGATGAGCCCCATATATTGCTCTATACAGAATAATGAGCTCCATATAATGCTCCATTCAGAATAGGCCCCATATGTGCTCCATATGATGCTCCATATATAAAGGGCCCTATATGATACCCCATAAATAGTGAACCCCATCTGATGCTCTAGTATATGATGGCCCCCTTTTATGATGCTCCAGTAAATGATGAGCCTCATATAATGCTCCAAATATAATGGTCCATACATAATGGGCTCCATGTGATGCTCCATATATAATGTGCCCCATATGATGCTCCATATATAATGGGCCCCATATGATGCTCCAGTGTATAATGGGCCCCGTATATGATGCTCTAGTGCAGTGATGGCGAACCTTGGCATTCCCGCTGTTGGAGAACTACAACTCCCAGCATGCCTCAACTGCTGCAGGTTGCAAGGGCATGCTGGGAGTTGTAGTTTTACAACAGCTAGAGTGCCAAGGTTAGTCTAGTGTATGATGGGCCCCATTTACAATGCTCCAGTGTATGATGGGCCCCATATATAATGCTCCAGTGTATAATGGGCCCTATCTATGATGCTCAAGTGTATGATGGGCCCCATATATAATTCTCCAGTGTATAATGCTCCCCATATATTGCTCCAAACATTAAAAAAAATGAAATACTTCTCCTCGCTGGGCACTGCTCTACTCTGGACTCCTCAGCGTCGCCATCTTCCAGCTCTCTGCACTGTGACTGTTCAGGCAGAGGAAGCACAGACGTGACGTCATCTCGCTCTCTGACCTGAATGTCACTGACAGGAAACGCGGAAGACGTCACAGCGGTGGAGCAGGGAGAGGTAAGTACTGCAAGTGCTGGGGCCCTGAGCAAGCAGGGGGGGGCACACTTGTAGGTGCCGGCACTGTCACAGGGCCCCTCATAGTACGCCGGTGTCTCTGACGGCGAGTGGGCCCCCCCACCTGCTCAGGGCCCCGACACTTGCCAGGGTGCGCCAGGTGCTGACGCCGGACCTTCCTACGCCGCAGAGCCAGAGACTTTGTCTGCGGAGTGCGACATTGTCCCGAGTTGTTCCAACCGTTCCCCAACAAGAACTCCAATCGATGTCATTACCTTCATTTCTCCCCTCATTTCATTTATTGTGTAGTGTGCATTCAGTTGTTATTTGCCTAAACATCTCCCTGCGTAGATGTTTCCCTGAATACCTGCTCAGAAATTGTTTAAGCAAATTTTTGTTAGCCCCTTCTCTGCCTCCTTCTCTTTACTGCATCAGACGAACCTTTAAATTTTGGCGTAGTCGGCAGGATGCAGTCCAGTAGCATGGAGTCGGCAGAACAGGCAGCTGTGCCCAGGACCAGTATCTCCTTGGGGGCCATGTTAAGTAATTTGCCAAAATTTACGGGGTCTAACACCATGTTGTGGAGCTGGACAGAGCGCATGAGGGGTATGTTGAGAATGCACCCGATGACTCCCGCGCTAGAGGCTGAGGTGGCCATTATGGCCCTGGACGGAGAGGCTAGAGAGTCCGTGATGCTACGTGCCCCCTGAGACCGTGACTGTTACAACCCTCTTGTTAGGTTTTGTTTCAGTTTGCTGGTCACATGACCTTTTTACCCTATTTGGTCTGGCTCCGCCCTTCTGGCTTTGCTGGACTTCATTGTATTACCTACTCTTAAGCTAGCCGGGTGCTTAGGTGCCTTACTCTGTCAGTTTTGCTTGATCTTAGGATCTCTTAGTAATTTGTTTTCTGTTTTATTTTTCCCTGCTACAATTTCTGTTAGGAGGTGTCCACCTTTTCTCCCAGTCCCTAGATCTTCTAGGGATTCCTCCCTCGCAACTATAGGTCTTCGTTCAGACTAGATGAGGACTTTAGCGGGTCTGGTCGCAGGATCAGGTCCCCCATTACATCGTAGGGATCCAGCTCAGTTCTATTGTAGGGACAGAATTCCCGTCTTTCCTTAGTGCTTGTAACAGATCATAACAGTGACACGTTAACCAAAGTCCTTCAGATTTTGGAAGCGACCCATGGGGACCCCACTGACGTAGGGGAACTTAGGACTCACCTGTTTAGCCATATGCAAAGGGAGGGGGAGACCGTGACGAAGTATATGAATGCCCTACAAGAGGTGCATACCACCATTGTCAGAAAGGACGGAGTGGGAATAGGGCCCGCAGATATTGTGTTACGTGACTTGTTGGTGACTGGGCTATGGGGTGTTCTGACCAAACAGGAGCGGGTACGGGCGGATCCCCGCATCACTTTTGCTGACATAGGAAGTGAGACCCACTTACGTGAACAAGAGCTGAGGGTGACAGTCCCGGTAGGGAAGGTCCAGAGTGGGGAAACAGCAGTAAATATAGTCACTGAACCCTCCTGGGTTGAAGAGATGAGGAAAGAGCTGTTGAATATCCAAGGAGAATTGGCTCAGATGAAGGAAAAAGTTGAAACTGGCCCGAACGCAGCGGGGGGGGGGCGAAGTGGTGTGGATGCCAGTAATGACGCCAGTAGGCCCCGCCAACCGAGGTCTTTCACCTGCTTCAACTGCGGAGAGATAGGACATATAGCTCAGGAATGCCCGCAGAGAGGCGGACCTCGGCCACGACGGTCGTTAAACTAGAGGGCTCCGAGCCTGGGGGATGTCGCCCGAAGCAACAAAGAAAAGGAAGGAGTGGTGAAAGTCCCACAAACCTGGTGTCCATGTGCCCACTGGTCTGGGCTGAATTTGACGGACGGGCAGTGTTTTGTCTAGTGGATACTGGGTCTCTGGATACTGGTGACCACGATGCCCATAGCCTATTTCCATCGACACTTTCTGGAGACTCTTCGGCCCAAGTGGGGCCCAGTAGTAAAGCTGACAGCAGCAAACCACCTGCCCATCCCTGTTGCAGGGGCGGTGTGGATGAAAGTTTATGCGGCCAAGACCTTAGACGGAAAGGTATAGTGTTGACCCAGGTTGAAGCCGGTCTCAGTCATACTGGTACCCTGGGGATGAACGTCCTGAAAGAATTCAGAAAACTGCTCCTGGATGAACCCGCTCACTCGTCCCTGAAAGAGTGGGGCACACATACCCCCCAGCAACAAGTATTCCAGCGACTGCTTCGTGCTGCTCAAGCTCAGGAGTAGTCTAGCCATGGAGAAACGTTGGGAAACGTGACAGTGCTGAACTCCGCTAAACTCACCCTACCACCGGGATAAACAGTGCTGACCCTGCCTGTTCGAACCCCCGCCCCGTTGGAGGGGTTGGAAGTACAGCTAGAACCCCCCTCTAACCGAACCGCTGCCAGCAGTACTGTTGGTGGCACGAACTCTGGGCGTTGTACGAGATGGAACAGTGCTTGTACGCTGCGTTAATTTGACAGGTCAAGAAGTGATCATGCCTCCCAGGAGCGAAGTAGCACGGATAGTAGGGATGCCGGAGGAAATCGTCCTGCCCCAGGCCATACAGTTGTCAGTTAGACAGGAAGATCCATGGTCAGCGATGGTCACCACTTCTCCAATGCCGGAGCCCCAATACATCCACAAGGGGTGACATATTAGATCAGATGCGTGCCGAACTGTCCGAACTCACACCTGCTCAAGTACAACAAGTGGAGGCAGTGCTGGGCCGATACCGATCCGTGTTTGCGAGTCATGAGGACGATTTCGACTGTACTACAGCTATTACTCACGAAATACCAACAGGGAACACAGCGCCCATCAGAGAACGTTACCGGCATATTCCTCCTCAGTTATATCAGGAAGTTCGAAAGATGCTCGGTCAGATGTTACAGGCAGGGAGAGCCAAAGTCCGTGGGCGGCCCCCATCGTGTTAGTATGGATGAAGGATGGAACATTGAGGTTTTGTGTGGACTAATGTAAACTTAACGCCTGCACCGTGCGGGACTCATTCCCTCTGCCTCGGATTGAAGAGTCTCATACCCTCTGCCTCGGATTGAAGAGTCCTTGTCCACTTTGGGGAAAGCCAAACTCTTCTCGACATTGGATCTCGCTAGCGTGTACTGGTAAGTGCCCATGTCGGAGAAGGACTGGGCGAAGATGGCTTTTATTCTACCTATGGGCCACTTTGAATTCAACAGGATGCCCTTCGGCCTGGCCAATGCCCCCGGTACGTTCCAACGTCTGATGGAGAGGCGCCTAGGCGACCTGAACTTTGAGGCCACGCTCATATACTTGGATGACATCATACTGTATGCTTCCTCGTTTGAAGATCACCTGCGGAGACAAGAGCAAGTGCTGAGCTGCCTGTAGAAGTACGGACTGAAGGTGAAACCCCAGAAGTGCCACTTGTTCCTGACTCAGATTCAGTATCTAGGTCATGTCTTCTCAGCATACGGAGTGGAACCATCCCGGGAGAAGATCAGGGTGATTCAAGACTGGCCAACCCCTGAGACTGTGAAAGACGTTTGAGAGTTCCTTGGATTAATGGGGTACTATCGTCGTTTCCCGAAGAAGTTTGCCCGTGTGGTGCAGCCCCTGCTAGAGCTTTTGAAAGACGTACCCCCGAATGCAAAAGGCTGGCCCATCCGCTGGGAAGAACAGGAAAAAGCTTTTCGGGACTTGAAGAAAGCGCTGACTGAAGCCCCGGTACTGGCCTACGCGGACTTTTCTGTGCCGTTCATTCTCCACACTGACGGAAGTTTACACGGGTTGGGGGCTGTGTTGTCGCAGGTGCAGGACGGGAAAGAGAAGGTGATCGCTTACGCAAGCCTTTCCCTTCACGATTCCGAACGCAACCCGGACAACTACAGTTCTTTCAAGCTGGAGTTGCTGGTGTTGGTGTGGGCTATGACGGAGAGGTTCGCGGAATACCTGTCTGGCTCGGAAGTGTTGGTGCGCACCAATAATAATCCATTGGCGCATCTGTCTAACGCTAAGTTAGGGGCCCTCGAACAACGCTGGGTAGCCCGGATGGCGAAGTTTCAGTATAAGATTGCCTACAGGAGGGGGGCTGAAAATACCCACACCAACGCCCTGTCCAGAGAAAATTATGCAACAACTGGAAAGAGCAAAGATGAGATGCTGGAGGATGAGGAAGTTCCCTGATTTCGAAAGACTGCTGGGACGGTGGCAGCTACGCTGGATCAAATCTGGACCTCCCCGCGTGAAGGAGTGTTGGGAAGGTCCAGGGACGAGTGGGTCCGCTTACAGCAGGAGGACGGTGAGCTTGCTCTGTTTCGTCAATGGGTAACTGTGAAACAGTTGCCCAGACAAGAACAAAGAAGCATGCTTACTCCAGAAGCACTGAAAATACTTTGACAGCTGGAGCGACTCAAGATGAGAAATGGGCAGTTATATCGAAAGGTTCAGCTACGGAAAAAACTGTGGGCCTCTTGGCAGGTGGTGATCCCAGAGACGGTACTATCTAAAATCGCTGCTGAAGCTCACGAAAAAGGAGCTCACTTCGGTGCTGAGAAAACCTTTCAAAGACTACAGCGTGTTGTCTACTATCCTCGGTTAAGAACAGCGGTTGAAGAGGCTTGTAAACTCTGCCGGGCATGTGAATTGGCCAAATCCCCAGACCAGAGGGCCCCGACACACACTATTGTGACGTCAGCACCCCTGGAACTACTGACTGCTGACTACTTGACCATTGGGCTGGCGCATCAGGGATACGACCACCGCCTAGTGATGATTGATCATTTCTCGAAGTTCGCTGTAGTAACACCAACTCGAGATCAAGCGGCGGAGTCGGCTGCCCATGCCATTCTGTAAAGACTTCATTCAGGTCTATGGATGCCCGCAATGGATCCACTCTGATCAGGGAGCCTGCTTCATAGGGAGAGTCCTGGATGAGCTACAACAGATCTATCAGTTTGACCGGTCTCACACCACACCATAACATCCACAAGGAAATGGGGCCTGTGAACGATTTAACCGTACCCTCATACAGATGCTGAGGACCCTGAAGGAGGATCGGAAGGCTCGGTGGCCTGAGTATGTGTCTGAGCTGGTATGGATCTAAAATAATCGAGTGCATCAGACCATCGGGTTCATGCCCTACTCTGTGTTGTTCGGCCGCGAAGGGAAAGGAGTCACGGAGCTGGAATTGGACCCGGGGGAGGACTACCCCCGGACGGGGGTGCCTACCTGGGTTCGGGAACATCGTCATTGTCTGCAGACGCTACATCGTCTGGTGCAAACTCGACTTCAGAAGCTGGAGCACCCTGAGAAACTTCCTCTAGGGGGGGGGACAGATCTTTGGGTTGGGGACCAAGTGTTGGTAAATGAAAAACGTCCATGGGACAAACTGGGTAATCGATGGGAGAGTCGGCCATACCGAGTGAAGCATCGGGTCGGCAGAAAAGGACCCGTCTATGAGATCCAACTGGAAGGAGAGGAGAACGCCCCCACCCGGGTAGTGCACCGAAGTATGCTCCAGCCATGCCTCTCCAAGGATCCCTTACCAGAGGAAGAAATGCCTGAGGTTCCTGAGGTGGTCACTCCCACAGTAGAGAAAGATGAAGAGGAAGAAGGTCCTGAACAACAGATTGAGAATGTGTCCGAGAATCAGAACCCTGGAACCTCAGAGAGAAATGTTACAGTGGGCAAGGACCTGGCTTCTCCAACATCAGGACAGCCGAGTGCAACCACACTCGAGGACTCTACTACTCCTTCCAATCTACGGCGCTCCAAACGTACAACGGATGGACAGCCCCCCCAATCGGTACAACCAGGATCAATTCATTTAGAAACAGGTTACTGAGAAAGACCACCACAGACATGACGTATTCCAGGATGCCTCGCCCAAGGAATGGCAAGTGAAAGGAAAGGGGGAGTGTAAGGAGATGAACATGGACAGGGTTGTCGGTTTGAGATGCACTCTGGACCAGGAACTATCGGGGCCATCATCACTGTTGCAGGGGGACGACTTGTCTGTGTGGAGAGGGCCTGAGCACCTGACAAAAGTGGGAGTGGGGGACATAAAAGGGGCTGAGCGTGGGAAAGGGAGAGACTTGGCGGGAAGGTGACTACAGAGGAGGACGAAGGTTGACTCCCTCTCCTCAACTACTGCCACTGATGCCAGCTCTTTACAGACGGACCGACTCTTACATCCCTTACCGGGTGCCCCTCCACGAACCTTGTCACTAACGTGCAGTGCAGCAGACGTCTCGTCTTTTCCTGAACTGTATGATTCCGTGCGAGGCCTTGTCACTCCTGCGGCCTGTAAGGCGTTGTACTCCCGGTGTACAGCGTCACCCTCAAGGAACCAGCACAAGGAACTGTACCCAAGATCAACGGACCCAAGACCAACAGATCCGGATACTTTGGCACGGTCAGGAGACAGTGCAGCTCGTACCTACGCAGCAGAGTCAGAGACTTTGTCCGCAAATTGCAACGTCATCGGGAGTTGTTCCAACCGCTCCCCAACAAGAACTCCAATCGATAAGTCATTACCTTCGTTTCTCCCCTCCTTATTTCATTTATTGTGTAGTGTGCATTCAATTGTTATTTGCCTAAACATCTCCCTGAGTGGAGGTTTCCCTGAATACCTGCTCAGAAATTGTTTAAGTAAACTCTTGTTAACCCCTTCTCTGCCTCCTGCTCTTTATTGCATCCGACGAACCTTTACATAGGCATTGAACTCCATAGTAAACCTGTATACAGTGAACGCCTAAGCTCCCTCTAGTTGTGGCAGAAGGAAGACAGAAAACTTAGCCTCAGCAGGAGGTTTGGACCTCTGTATCAGAGGAAAAATGAGCTACAAAGACTATTAAGAAATGAATCTGAGCAGAATACATATATTGCCTTGCGAAAGTATTTGGCCCCCTGGAACTTTTCAACCTTTTCCCACATATCATGCTTCAAACATAAAGATACCAAATGTAAATTTTTGGTGAAGAATCAACAACAAGTGGGACACAATTGTGAAGTTGAACGAAATGTATTGGTTATTTTAAAGTTTGGTGGAAATACAAAAACTGAAAAGTGGGGCGTGCAATATTATTCGGCACCTTTATTTTCACTGCAGCAAACTCACCCCAGAAGTTCATTGTGGATCTGTGAATGATCCAATGTTGTCCTAAATGACTAGTGATGATAAATATAATCCACCTGTGTGTAATCAAGTCTCCGTATAAATGCACCTGCTCTGTGATAGTCTCAGGGTTCTGTTTGAAGCACAGAGAGCATCATGAAGACCAAGGAACACAACAGGCAGGTCCGTGATACTGTTGTGGAGAAGTTTAAAGCTGGATTTGGATACAAAATGATTTCCAAAACTTTAAACATCCCAAGGAGCACTGTGCAAGCGATCATATTGAAAAGGAAGGAGTATCATACCACTGCAAATCTACCAAGACCCGGCCGTCCCTCTAAACTTTCATCTCAAACAAGGAGAAGACTGATCAGAGATGCAGCCAAGAGGCCCATGATCACTCTGGATGAACTGCAGAGATCTACAGCTGAGGTGGGACAGTCTGTCCATAGGACAACAATCAGTCGTACACTGCACAAATCTGGCCTTTATGGAAGAGTGGCAAGAAGAAAGCCATTTCTCATAGATATCCATAAAATGTGTCATTTAAAGTTTGCAACAAGCCACCTGGGAGATACCAAACATGTGGAAGAAGGTGCTCTGGTCAGATGAAACCAAAATCGAACATTTTGGCAACAATGCCAAACGATAGGTTTGGCATAAAAGCAACACAGCTCATCACCCTGAACTCACCATCCCCACTGTCAAACATGGTGGTGGCAGCATCATGGTTTGGGCCTGCTTTTCTTCAGCAGGGACAGGGAAGATGGTTAAAATTGATGGGAAGATGGATGGAGCCAGATACAGGACCATTCTTGAAGAAAACCTGTTGGAGTCTGCAAAAGAGCTGAGACTGGGACGGAGATTTGTCTTCCAACAAGACAATGATCCCAAACATAAAGCAAAATCTACAATGGAATGGTTCACAAATAAACGTATCCAGGTGTTAGAATGGCCAAGTCAAAGTCCAGACCTGAATCCAATCAAGAATCTGTGGAAAGAGCTGAAAACTGCTGTTCACAAACGATCTCCATCCAACCTCACTGAGCTCGAGCTGTTTGCCAAGGAAGAATGGGCAAGAATTTCAGTCTCTTGATGTACAAAACTGATAGAGACATACCCCAAGCGACTGCAGCTGTAATCGCAGCAAAAGGGGGCGCAACAAAGTATTAAGTTAAAGGGGCTGAATAATATTGCACGCCCCACTTCTCAGTTTTTGTATTTCCACAAAAATTAAAAGTAACCAATAAATTTTGTTCAACTTCACAATTGTGTCCCACTTGTTGATTCTTCACCAAAAATTTACATTTGGTATCTTTATGTTTGAAGCATGATATGTGGGAAAAGGTTGAAAAGTTCCAGGGGGCTGAATACTTTCGCAAGGCACTGTAGCACGCAGGGGAGGAGGACCACTTCTTCACCCCTCGCTGAGGCTTATGCAAGGACTATGGTTGCAGTAATTGAAAGGGGATTGTCCCAATTTGAGAACTCACATCGAAATGAAGCTCTGCCTCTCTTCCTGAGATATGGCCCTTTCTTTCTGGTGTATAAATCTAGTCTTTTTTTAGCCAAGTGGGTGTGGTCCTGAATTATTCTCTGTGGATGTCTTTTTGAAGACCATGTACACTTGGCTTAAAAGATCAGATTTATATGTAGAGAAAGAGAGGACCATATCTCGGGTATATGGAGGAGCCAGAAAAAAAGGGAAACCACTCTGTCTCTGTATTTAGAAGAACATCGGCATTAACACCAGATGGAAAAAAAAGATATTTATGACAAGTGACAGGTCCTCTTTAAGAGGCACATCTGTGTGCAGAAAATAAAAGCCACGATGCATCATTACGTTTCTCTTTTTTTTTTTAATAAGTTCACCTTTTTAATAATTTTTGAGCTGAAATCATTAAGGTTTCTATGCTTTATTTACACTAGTTTTTTTTTTTTTTCTAGTCCTCATTTTTTAGGATGGTTCCACAATTTGATCATGGTTTTCACTATCCAGATGTTTTCAGCGAAGTTATTTTTGTATATTTTTTGTGATCAGTCACTAGTTTACTAGCGTACCATTGAGATTTTTCGAAGTACAATATCGGTCTTTTTTTTTTTTTTTTTAAAGATGAAGATTTCCACAGCGATGTACCACAAATTTGTAAAGGACTCACCACAGGGCGGATGTGGGACCTGTGAGCCGGGGACGGCTCTGTGCTGAATTGTCCTTTTCCGGCATCCTTAGGTTGCAGATAGTTAAAGTGCCCCTGTCAGAAGGATTGTGCTCAGTAACTACAGACAGTGTCAGGTCGGCACCGTTATACTGATTACACTGATACCTGGTGATGAAATCCGTCTTGTGGTTCTTGTGGAATCTTTATTTTCAGTTTTTAGTTAATGATATGCTCGTGCTCCGGGGCGGTCTGTGGGGGTCTTCATGTGCTGACAGGTCGCTGATCCCTCACTGACCTGCCCCCATAATGAATATCTGCACATACTGAAGGAAAAAAATAAAACCCTTCTACAGGCGGCGCCGGCTGTGACTCCTGCGCTGCAGCATAATCTCATGTTTAGTGTCCTAGTAATCACTGTTCTTCATGTTATTGATCAAGTACAAAAAGAAAAATCTATTTGAAATTTGGGCAGGTCAGTGAGGGATCATCATCCTGTATTAGGGGCACCATACTGTATTGGGGGACACTACATACTTATTGGGTGTCACTGAAGGGGCTTTAGACTGTATAGGGAGGCTGTACAGGAATCATATTGGGGACACTGAAAGGGCTTCATATAGTATTGGGGACATCATCATCATATTGTATTGGGGGCACTGGAAGCTTCATACTGTATTGGGGGACACTATACCGGCATCAATCATACTGGATCAGGCGTCATACTTCCATTACGATGGCTTTTCCGAACATTGAGACTGGAGTACAAGCCGTGACGTTTTTCCTGTATGTCTTTGCAAAGGATTTGGAATACTGGAAAAAAAAAAGAGAAAAACCAAGTGACAAGTAGTTGTTTATTGTAGCAGGTAGCATTGCGGTTAATGGCTTGCTGCGCCGAAATAAAAAGTCCTTGATCATTTTGTTGCTTTTTTTTTTATATTATTAAGGGTTTGTTCAGGATTGTTAAAAACCAAACAAAAAACAAACACAGTACCACCTCTGCCCATGGCGTTCACCTTTAAAGAAGATGAGCTGCAGTACCAGACATGGCCTCTAAACAGGTGTGGTGCTGTTTATGGAAGAAGGCAGCCGTCTTTTTCTAGGGAAACACTAAAATGGGCAAATTTGCTCTTTCCTGTATCCCTCTCCGTTCTGTATGTTAAAGACTCACGGCAGGATATAGAGAACATCTAAAACACAAGACCGTGAAATGAGCCGGAGGCCCCCCCAGAGGCTGATCCCAGACCACCCGCAGAGGCGTCATCATCGCTGTCCTTGTCAAAATCCTGCCACCACAGCGGCGACTTCAGCAGTGGAGAGATGTAAGCCGCCCTGTTTCTCGCTTCTTTTTCTTGTTCCTGTTAAATAACAGAAATAAAATATATTAATCCTTTTATCTTTCTCATAAAATGATGCAACAGTACAGATCATTGTTCAGCCTGATCTACCTGGTTCAGGAACATAATCCCAGGGCTGCAGCTCGTCATCCCTGAACACGTCATGTCAGCTGTGATGAACAATGGCGCTATTACATGTAGCATCTGTACGGTAGGTTTAGGACATTGTCCATACAGAGCCAAAAAACTACTATGGCCACGCTTCAGTCGCCCTCCAAAACGAGGTACACGGCTTTTGCTTCGTATAGCAGTAAAATTTGTAAAGGAGCGGTCCTGATTCTCGTTTGCCATCCACTATCTTTCTTTGGGAGGTTCCTATTTATGAGCTTTCTACTGGCACTATAGATGCTGGGACTATCTTGTCCCAGAATGCACTGCACTTGCCATTGTCTAATGGCTTGTCTGCCCGGAACTCTTAGGGTATGTTTCCACGTTCAGTATTTGCTGCGGATTGCACGCTGCGTACAGCCGCAGCATCCAGATGTTACCGCATAGTGGAGGGGATTTTATGAAATCCTATGTCCACTATGCGTTCAAAGACGCAGGTGCAGACCTGAGTATACGCACATGTGACGTGTCTTTCTAGACCGCAGCATGTCTATTTATCTCGCGGAGACACTCAGTCTTTGCAAGATAAATAGCAGCGTCCTATGTATAGGATGCGGTGATTCCACATGGTTCAATGATCACAAAAAGCGTGCAAAAGCCGGCAGCGCTCTGGACGGAGCGGGCATGTGCTGCATCCAAAGTGCTGCCAATACTGAACGTGGAAACATGGCCTAATGCCTGTATTCAGTGTGACAGACAGGACGGCAGATGAAGACAAAGGCACCTCCATTTCCTGTAGAGAGAACAAGAGCCACCCTCACTTCCAGTTCTTGTAGAGTAACGAAGATCTGCACCCGCTTCCTATACAGTGTCAAAGATCTGTAGAATAAATTGTTGTAGAGCAAGACTTCATAAAACAATCAAAAGTTTGTTTTAAGAACGATCCACCCCACTTCCAGTAGAGACAAAGATCCGCCCCCACTTCCTGTAGAGAGAGAAAGAACCACCCCACCTTCTGTAGAGAAAGAACCACCCCATTTCCTGTCGAGAGACAAAGATCTGCCCCCACTTCCTGTTGAAAGAAAGATATGCCACTTCCTGTAGAGAAATAAAGACACGCCCCCACTTCCTGTAGAGCGGCAAAGACCTGCCCTCACTTCCTGTGCAGTGACAATGACCAACTTCTTGTAGCGTAACAAAGACCAGCACCCAATTCTTGAACGGAGACAAATGCACGACCTCATTTCCTGTAGAGACAAAGACCAACACCCACTTCCTGTAAAGAGACAAAGACCCATCCCACTTCCTGTAAACACAAAGACCTGGCCCCACTACCTGTACAGAGACAAAGACCCGCCCCACATCCTGTAGAGATACAAAGACCAGCCCCTACTTCCTATAGAGACAAAGACCCACTTCCACTTTCTGTAGCGAGACAAAGACCCACCTCTACTTCCTGTACAGAGACACAAACCCACCCCCCACTTCCTGTAGAGAGAAAGACCCGCCTCCACTTTCTATAAACAAAGACCAGCCAACGGTTCCTTTATAGAGACAAAGACCCAATCCCACTTCCTGCAGAGAGACAAAGACTCACCTCCACTTCCTGTAGAGAGACAAAGACTCACCTCCACTTCCTGTAGAGAGACAAAGACTCACCCCCACTTTCTGTAGAGAGACAAAGACCCACTCCCACTTCCTGTAGAGAGATAAAGACTCACCTCCACTTCCTGTAGAGAGATAAAGACTCACCCCCACTTCCTGTAGAGAGACAAAGACCCACCTCTACTACCTGTAGAGAGATAAAGACTCACTCCCACTTCCTGTAGAGACAAAGACTCACCTCCACTTCATGTAGAGAGACAAAGACCCACCCCCACTTCCTGTAGAGAGTCAAAGACCCACCTCCACTTCCTGTAGAGAGATAAAGATTCACCTCCCACTTCCTGTAGAGAGACAAAGACCCACCTCTACTACCTGTAGATAGACAAAGACTCACCTCCACTTCCTGTAGAGAGATAAAGACTCACCCCCACTTCCTGTAGAGAGACAAAGACCCACCCCCACTTCCTGTAGAGAGACAAAGACTCACCCCACTTTCTGTAGAGAGACAAAGACTCACCTCCACTTCCTGTAGAGAGACAAAGACCCACCCTCACTTCCTGTAGAGAGACAAAGACCCACCTCCACTTCCTGTAGAGAGACAGACTCACCTCCACTTCCTGTAGAGAGATAAAGACTCACCCCCACTTCCTGTAGAGAGATAAAGACCCACCTCCACTTCCTTTACAGAGACAAAGATCCACCCAAACCTCCTGTGCTCCACCTTGGTGTTTGTACTATGTTTATAAAGTGATATTTAGAATTTATTTTTATCAAATTATCTACTAGACAAGATCACCTTGCCTGAAATTACAGGGATCATTTACATCTCTGCTTTTTCCATGTTTATGAGTCCAGTGAGTGGTCCTAATCAGTGACTGACAGTCTTCTGTCATCTGACTCATAGACGAGAAAGCCATCCATCGTGATTAGGACCGCCCACTGGACTCCTAAGCCCAGAATGAGCAGGAATTTTAATCCGTAAGGTGCAGGGTGATGCTGAATATTTTTCGCAGACGTGTGTATATCAATCCGTTCGGCACCTCCTCCTGGACTACAATTTTACGATGATATATTTCTTCTAAACCCACTGATAAAGGCCATGTCTCATGTTCATCACTAGATAAAATTGCAAAGTGGTTGTAATGAACATGAGACAAGTAGCTTTGCAATGTACTTCTTTACAGCTGATTGCCTTTCTTACCGGCCATCTCAGAGTGACCGGTTTGCTATATGGCCTGCATAAGTCGCCTTTCGGTGCTCCTGCCCTCCTCCGATGCAGCAGAGGACAAGCTGGCTCTGCTTACAGCATTGGAGACTGTCAATCTTCAGGAGCACACCCGCTCCAGCAGGGAGGAAGCCAGGAGGCAGAGGAACGACGCGCTCCTGCAGAAAGAAAATAAGCCAGTGGTCACCAAGTTTTGTATTCACCTGCAGATACTTGATGTTGTCTTTAGAGATGGCCTCCATCAGCTCCTTGCTGAGAACTACGTCTCCGTGTGACTTAGAGTCCGTCCGGTCGTGCGTCCGATGTCTGTAGAACAACACATAGGCCGTGTCTTTGGGGAAGAAGGAAGTGACGTTACTGACAGATTCGAAGGAAGAGAAGGAGACTCTGGTGTCATTGAAGAGATACCACTGGATCTCCACGTCAAGATGCTTTTCGCTGGTGAACTTCTTCGCGCTGGTGCTTGGTGGTTTATGACTCTCTCTATCCATGCAGTCCCTGGAGTAGCAATAATAATGTCCGCTCTCTGAGGATAGTCCAGAGTGCACAATGACAGTGCACAAGTCATAGGCTTCGGACTGGCGGACGTTGGCAGAGGTGGATCTACTGCAACTCTCTATAGAGACGTGAGGATTTCTTTGGATGGGTAATGTGAGCATCAGGGGAATGGACACATTGTCCAAGATCTTCTTCCTCCGCATAACCTTCAAGTCGAAGGAGAACCTGAGCAAGGTCAAGATCAGATACTGCGGAGCAGCGGAGAGCTCCACCACCTTCTCGGCGTCTTGTAAGGAGCTGCAGGCTTCACATCGATATTTGTTATCTCCCGTCAGCATCTCGGGGCACAAAAAATGCTTGATTAAGTCCGATAGGCTGAGGGAACACTTTTTCGACCCAACTAACTCAGTGGACGAAGAAGCGGTCAAGTTCTGACCATCAACCTCACAGCAATTGTTTTCGTCTTCTTGGTCGTTATCTGATTTCTCCAGCTTGACTTGGTCCTTGTCCACTTTCTGTTTCCTTGGAGATCTTTTTGTCTGCTGGCCCCGGAGTTCCAGATTTTGTGGTCCCGTATCTGTAGTTGGTGCACTGGAAGGTGTCGTAGTCTTCAAAAACATTGTCACTGAGTCTTCTCTTGGTGGGAAAGCGAGAGATAGGTCGGTGAAGGCCTCTTCTCTGGCTGAGATACTCTGACACTTCAGACATCGAATTTTGGTGACGATTCGACCTCCAAACATCTGCTCCACCAACGTTCTGTTACCCAGAATGGTTTTCTTCATTTGCACGCTGCAGTTGGTCTGGGCCAGAGTTTGGGATATCCTTTTGCCTGTTTTTTCCTCTTCATGAAGTCTTGGGGTTAAAAAAAAGTACAATCATCAACATGGAAGCATTCAGAATTTTTACACCAATTGTTTACACCAAATTAACGGCGAGAAAAGTAGTAAAAAAGGTCAAAAAATCTTGATATGCACTGAATATGTGCAAAAAAAGGGAAGAGAAAAGTGATTCTCTGCACCTATATCTTCTAAGGAACTTACCGATCTAGCAGATATTTCAGGTACTCTGAGCAGTCCTGCTGAACACCAGGTGTAAACCAAGGGGGCCAAGATGATGCCAGGAAACTTTCAGGTGATATAGCCGGGCGCTAAAACACAGAATATCAACCATTTATCAGTCACTGCAACAATGACATATAAAAGGAAAGTCATGAGACCTATCGGGACATAGAGGGATAATCACGGACTCAGGACCTCCTTAGACAAGACAAAATGACCAGCCATCTCAAACTGTAGTACACAAGTGCTGCTACAGCCTGCACTATACCCCAGAGCTGCACTCACTGTTCTACTAATCCTGAGTTATATCCTGCATTATAATCCAGAGCTGCAGTCACTATTCTGCTGGTGCAGTCACTGTGTACATACATTACTGATCCTGAGTTACATCCTGTATTATACTCCAGAGCTGCACTCACTATTCTGCTGGTGCAGTCACACACTGTAGCACAATCTACAAGATGTAATCGTACCCACCTGACTGTGCTCTAAAAAAGCAAACAGATGCTGCAACTTCATCATCAGGGGCTGAGAGCTGCTGTCCTGTAGACCAAGGACTGAGTGCCTGAAACTGAGAATGTTGGGGAACAAACTGGAATGAGATAATTCTGCTCATCACTCCGCATTTGCTGGATCTTAAGGAGTAGCCAGGGGCATGGATATCCTGTCAGGCCTCAGAGCCCCCCAACCCTCATACCGGCTATGGGGGATAAGCAGATGTGACATGGGCCCTCAGGCCCCCAGCTCACCATGTACCATTTATAGTACGTCCGGCCCCAGATTTGGGGTCTTGCTGCTACCTCTGCGCCCCTATCGCTATGTTCCCCAACCTCCGGCTCAGCGGCTCACTGTGGTGAAGATATAACTCCCATCATCCCCTGACATCCTGCGGCTCGATGCTGAGATGTGGCCGGAGCCGTCGTTCCTTCCTGCTGATTAATCCATGATGTTATTTTTAGTAGAAATAAATTGTCATCTAAGGATGAGATCGATGTCCACAGAGTGAG
>VIAB01016464.1:6465-22800 GCA_009801035.1 Oophaga pumilio
TTAAGATTAATAGGGTGCCCAAACTTTTTCATATAACTGTACTTTGCAGTCTGCTCACCATTCTGAACTTGCTCCAGTTTTCCAAAGTCTTTTTTAAAATGTGGTGCCCAGAATTGGACACAGTATTTCGGATGAGGCCTGACCAAGGAGGAGTACAGTGGGATAATTACTTCACATGATCTAGACTCTGTACTTCTCTTTATACATCCTAGAACTGTGTTTGCATTTGCTTCTGCTGCATCACACTGTTGACTTATGTGCAGTCTGTGATATTTTAGTATACCCATATCTTTTTCTCATGTGCTGTTGCTTAGTTCTATTCCTCCCATTCTGTAGATGTATTTTTCGATTTTCTTGCCCAAATGTAGAATCTTTCATTTCTCCCTGTTAAATACCATTCTATTAGTTACTTCCCTTTGTTCAAGCTTATCTACATCCTTCTGAATCCTTTGTCTGTCTTCACTAGTATTAGCTATCCCTCCCAGCTTTGCATCGTCTGTAAATTTGAGTTCACCTTCAGTTCCCTTATCTAGATCATTTACAAAAATGCTGAATAACGCTTTGGCCAGGACAGAGCCTTGGAGTACCCCATGTGAAGCACTCTTTCAATTGGATGTGCAACCATTTGTTACCACTCTTTGAGTACGATCACTGAGCCAGTTATGAAATTACCATACTCTTGTCAATCCCACACTTGGTCAATGTTTCAATATGGATATTATGAGATAGTTTATCAAATGATTTGCTGAAGTTGAGATATACAATATCTACCTCATTTCCCGGATCCACCAAGTCACTGATTCCATCATAGAAGGAAATTAGATTAGTCTGGCATGACGTGTTTGCTACAAACCCATGCTGGTTAATTACTGTATTGTTATCCAAGAACTTACATATATGCTGTTTAATAATTTAATCAAAGATCTTTCCTGGTATAGAAGTACAGTACAGACCAAAAGTTGTGCTTTGCTGGTGACACTGTTGGGGATTTATTCAAAATTGAAGCGGTGAGCGGTCCAGCTCACCCCAAACCATCTCGATTGGGTTCAGGTCTTTACTGTGGAGGCCAGGTCATCTGGTGTAGCACCCCAACACTTTTCTTCTTGGTCAAATAGCCCTTACACAGCCTGGAGGTGTGTTTGGGGTCATTGTCCTGTTGAAAAATAAATGATGGTCCAACTAAACGCAAACCGGATGGAATAGCATGCTGCTGCAAGATACTGTGGTAGCCATTCTGGTTCACTATGCCTTCAATTTTGAATAAATCCCCAACAGTGTCAACAGCAAAGCACCCCCACACCATCACACCACCTCCTCCATGCTTCACGGTGGGAACCAGGCATGTAGAGTCCATCCATTCACCTTTTCTGCGTGCAAAGCAGTAATCAAAGCAAAAGGTGGCTACTTTGAAGAACCTAGAATATAAGACATATTTTCAGTTGTTTCACACTTTTTTGTAAAGTGTAATGTATAATTCAACATGTGTTAATTCACAGTTTTGATGCCTTCAGTGTGATTCTACAATTTTCATAGCCATGAAAATACAGAAAAATCTTTGAATGAGAAGGTGTGTCCAAACTTTTGGTCTGTACTGTAAGGCTCACTGGTCTCCATCTTCTTTCCTTTTTGGAAGATAGGGACAACATTTGTCCTTCTCAAATCTTCTTGGACTTCTCCTCTTGTTCAGGATTTTTTTTAAAGATTCTGTCCAGTGGTTCTGCAATATCTTCTAACTCTTTCAGTACCCTAGGATGTAATTCATCTGGACCAGGAGATTTAAATTCATTTACATTAGCTAAGTTTTCCCTCACCATCTCTATGTTTATAGATAGTATGGATTCTTTTACTCCTTTGATGGCACCGTGAAGATCAGTTGATGTTACAATTGTTTTCTTCGCGAACACAGATGCAAAATAGGAAATTAAAAGTTCAGCCTTTTCAACATCATTTTCGGCCACTTCACCCTTTTCGTCCTGTAAAAATCATAGAGCATCTTTGACTTTTCTTTTGCTTTTGATATACCCTCAAAATAATTTTTTATTGCTTTTGGTCTCCCTTGCAAGTCTCACTTCATTACTGGCTTTAGCTCTTCTAACGCTTGCACTGCATTCACTGCAAACAGAATTATATTGTTCTTTTGTTATGCCCCCTCTTTCCATTTAATATACATTTCTTTTTTCCTTTTTAACTAGTGTTTAAGTTCTGTGTTCATCCATCCAGGTTTCTTTAAATGCTTCCAATTCTTTCTTCTTTTCGGGATTGTTACTGATTGTGCAGGGAGAATTTCACTTAGCAAAATCTCCCATCCTTCTTGGACATTTCTGCCCTTTAGAACATCCAGCTATTGGTCCTTTCCTACCCTCTTTCTGAGTCCATTAAAATCTGCCGGTTTGAAGTTCAACCTTAAAGTCTGAGTGAGTCCTTGCTGGTCTTCCTTCTCTTGCAATCCAAAATCCTAGGATAGCATGATCATTGCCTCCTAAATTCCCAGCCACCTTTATTTCCTTAACCATTTCCACCCTGATGCTAAGAATTAGGTTCAAGATTACTGTATATGTAGCTTGAAACAAACCACAAATAGAAACTGGATCCTTCTTGGATGACAGCGTTCTGATGCTGTGGTGCAACAAACCTATTCCTACTCACATAAGGGAGTTAAACTTTTATATTGATGGCCTGTCTGTAGGATAGACAAAAAAACCTGACTGGCACATCTAGACTAATGTGAACTAGGTGCAAACCAAGGGAAGCTACCCCCATGTAAAACATAGAAAAAAAGGCTGCACTCAAGCATACTAAAGCATGACAACATGGAATATATGACATTTAGAATAGCAATATGGCTTTGGAATATAAGGAAAAATTTGAGACGCTTAGTATAAACATTTGGCCAAACATTTTAAAGCCCACCAACCATCGTCAAGGTGGTCTCATTTCTGGTGAGTCCCTGACCTAATGTGAACATACCTCAGGGACTCACCAGAAATGAGACCACCTTGACGATGGTTGGTGGGCTTTAAAATGTTTGGCCAAATGTTTATACTAAGCGTCTCAAATTTTTCCTTATATTCCAAAGCCATATTGCTATTCTAAATGTCATATATTCCATGTTGTCATGTTTTAGTATGCTTAAGTGCAGCCTTTTTTTCTATGTCTGTAGGATAGGTCATCAATATCTGATCGATTGGGATGCGACACCAGGCACCCTCGCCAATCAATCGTTTTGGATGGCGGTGGCCGGATGTGTTGAGTTCCAGAACTGCATAGCATATTCAACAGAGTACTGGCCACAGTCACTATGCACTTGACAGAGCTGTGCTGTGCAACTTCACAACTCAGCACATTCATCGGACGCTGGCATTGGGAACCAAGTGTCGCACCCCCAATTTTCAGATATTGATAACCTATACAAAGGATAAGCCATCAATGTTAAAGTCCTTGACAACCCCTTTACTAAACAATGGCTTTATTCAAACCGAACAACACGTTTCAACCTTGGCACTTTATATGATATGATAAGCTCTTTGGTTTAAAATATATGTTATCGGGCCATCATGTCTTATAGCAGTTATAATTGGAATTTTTCTTTAAATAATGTAAAACGTAAAATATAAATTAATTGTAAATGTATGTAGCACAGAAGAATTCTTCTCTAATAACATCACTGGAGAAGTGTCTGTGTATATAGACTTATTCATAGCTAAAACGTACCTGGTATTCATAAGAAATGTGTTACAAGAATAAGCCAAAGTTTCTCTGTTTCCTTGAAGTATGAAAATGTTTTACAATTCAGAATCACATATATTTCCTGTCCATGTGCATAATGTGGCTGTGGTTGGATTTTTTTTTTACAGCTAATTCTGGAAGAGAACATTTTTCCTACATGTATAGGCAGATAATAGAACATACAGAAAAAGTTTGTAAATAATTTTGTTCAAAACTCTTCTGCTGTTTTATGTATGCAGCTGCTCTGCAGACTTGTTTGTTCATAGTTAGAGATCACAAACAAATATTAGGACAGATTTATAGCTTTTAAATTACTGTAGTGACGAGTTTGCAAAACCACATTAGTATAATAGTTCAAAGAATGGCTTAAGCAAGAGTAAACAGACTGAGGAACTGAAAGAAGGATAGGGAAGGGAAGAAACTTTATGGAGAACGCCCACTGAACTCAGAACCTGCAGCTCCTCATGCAGAATGTCAGAAAAGAAGGCCTTTAAAATAAAAGAACTAAACAGAAATTAACCTATAGAGATGAGTGGATCAGGCAGAATTCAAATCTACATATCTCCTTGGATTTTCCCAGGAAATTCAATTCACTGAGAAGTTATTCTCTGTGAATTTGGTGTCCCTTATTATGTTCTGGGGTCTCACAATACCCAAGAGAATAATAAATAAAAGATGTAAAAAACAAATAAAAATTCTGTTATTCACCTTACTGCTGCTCACCTCTTCTGTCCTTCAGCTGCTCAAGGTCCACCATCTGGTTCTAGTTACATCTTCTGATTGCCGCCGTGTGCACCAACATACTGCTGCCTAGGAGGGTTCTGTGCAAGTGCACAAAGGGTCATTTTATGACATCATGAATATGTACCGTGATCTTGCACATGCATGCGCAGAACAGTCCTGGGTCTTATCAGAGCCAGAACTCTCAGGATAGCTTGAGAAGCCTGGGAATTTTAGCATTTGCAGCGGTGATCAGCAGATGCGGCGAGGATGGATAAGTGATAGTGAGGAGCAGAGTCGCTGGAGAGGTGAGCGGTTAGGTGAATATAAGTAAATTTTTTAACCTTTTGATGTTTCAGAAAAGTGGTGGCCAGCGGCAGCTTTGTCACAAAAGTAAACTACAAAAAAATCCACATTTTGATGAATACGGATTTTTGTTAAATTTAAGTAGAACTCAATTCCGCTTGAATATATTCAATCATGTCTAGTCAATAATATACAGTGGCTTAAACCTCTCTAACTTTGCAATAACATTTATAAAGATTTTTTAATAAAGGGGCACCTTGGGACAGCACTTTGGCTCAGTGGTTAGCATTGTTGCTTTGGAGCACTGGAGTCCTGGCTTCAAATCCCACAGAGAACAACATCTTCAAGAAGTTTGTATGTTCTCTTTGTGTTTCTGGGTTTCTTGCAGGTTCTCCACTTTCCTCCCACATTCCAAAGACATATAGATAGGGAATCTAGATTGTGAACCCCAATGGGGACAATGGTAATAATGTCTGTAAAGCGCTGTGGAATTAATGGGCGCTATATAAGCAAGTAAAATAAATCTACCCTTGTCCCCAAGCTCATGGTGTTGTTTTGCAACAAGTTTCTGAAAAAATTCCCATGTCCATTCTTCCCTAAGTGCCTGATAATTCTTACATGGTGCCAAAATAATGATAATATCTCAAAAGTAATTTTCTAATTGAGCCACATATTTTATCTGTACTTAGCCCCTTACCTTCCTTTTTTGTGCAGGTATAAAAGGCAGAGGATCTTACTACGTCTCAACTTATGTCACCCATAAAGTAAGTTTACTATCAAAATAAAGCAAATTACAAATGACGATGAAGGCTCTGATTAGCGACATATTCACGTCTGCCATATAAACATTAACATTTAGTTTCTCAATCAGATTATGTTTTGTAGTCTACAGGCAGAGATTTAATGGGTTTTTCCTATCTTTAGAAATTATTGACTATCCACTGGATAGGTGGTATCTTGTTGATTGGATGGGAGTCTGACTGCTGGGACCTGCATTGATCTCGAAAACAGGGTTTGGCAGTGCCACATCTAAATGGAGCAGTGGCTCGGTATGCACACCAACCTTATTCTCTAGAGGACTGCTGTAAAAAACTGGGTTCTGTGCTCACCAATCTCTGGCAAGCCCATTGAGATTAAATGGAGCATTGGTGCACGTCTGGCCACCAAATCATACAGACTGATCGGTGCGGATCCCCTCTGATCATCAAGTCTTCATAATCCTATAAATAGATGATAAGATAGCGTTTAAACCCTTTAACGATACTGGCCAACATTATATGATGTCTGTCTTGTCTTTTGAGAACCTGGCACCCTCTTTCAGGTTGCACCGTATTTTATGTAATCTTGAATGTTCTTTTGGACTACCAGACTCAAGGACTTTGTTTAATGTTGGAGCACCCTATCATCTAACACAAAACAAATCTTTCAATAGTGCTGCTTTCTAAGAGGCTTTAGTGGCATCCTGGGTTATTTTCTAATTCTTCTAAATGTCAGGGAGGACTCATTTATGCAAGTCTACTGGACTGAACATACCTGGAAGTTGGTAACTCTGGATTTTTTTTAAGCATGTTAAAGATAATGGAGGAGCGTCTTTTACTTTTATGGGTTACCAAGGAAAACTAAAGTATGAGGTCTAAGGGATTCCTTGGGTAATGGTGGCAGAAATTGCAACAGATATGACAGCAGGGTATCTACCATGAACTGATGAGAGAACGACTCCACATATTTACTCTTTATAGTGATCAAAGGCATAGAAAAAGTTGGGTGTTTGCTTTGAATATACCCTCACCCTGGGTTATATTAGTAGTGAATTTCTTACATTCCAAAAAAATCTATTTTTCTTCATATGCTGTATATATTGTTAAAAAAATAGTAAAAGGATGAAAACTTCTTGACCCTACAAGGGACATAAGGCTTCACAACAGAAAGCATCTCAATCCATCTATACATGATCTTTTTTAGATATTCAAAATAGACAAAGGCAAGGGAAATCAACAAAAAATTATCATTGCTACAAAAGATACTTGACCTAAAACAATGGTGACTAAGAGTGGCCCAGACACCCCACTTAAAGCACCAGCAGGTCATTAGACATGACGAATGGACATGCTTTGCCCCATCTTAGAAATTCTGAGGAGAAGAGATATGCATCTTGTCATCCCTGTAGGGAGATGTTCTATCATACAGAGAATATAAGAAAGTTTCTTGGTGCGTTTTCCTGTTAACAATTGTGCTGTAGCAACGGGGATAAAAGCAATGCAATGCTATTCTATTTACAAGTCAGGCATAATGTAAGCAGAGGCCACCGCCGAGCAGACACGAGAAAAATGTTCATTGTGAGCTCTGAGCAAATCAATTGGAAGTCGTCTCGCTGATGACCCCTCACTTAATGTGCTGCATTCACAGAGCTGAAGGGATAAAGTGGATTTTTTTTTTATTTCATGTGATTCATGGTTTTATAAAACTTTGGAAAAGATTATTCAGAATTGTTATGGAGTTACTGAATATGGAGACAAGAGTTCACCCTAGTCCATGAGATGAGAAATCAATCTTTAAAAGGCTATTAAGAATATAGGGCTAATTTTGTTAGGTGGGTACAGGTTATAGAAAAAGATAAAGTTGCACCCTGAATTGCTAAGAATGAAAACTCTTGAACATTGGAACTGCATTACTGCCATAGAAAATAGGAAAACTCTACATTATGTACATATGTAATATTGGAAAAATTAAACTGCAATACTGCTATGAAAAATTACAGTAAAAAGGAATGTACTCAGCTAGTAGATTGGCCAATATTTGTGAGCCCAACAGCAAATGTAAAAGTTTTCTTCATTGATGGGTCCTGTCCTGATATGACACCTCTCCTGGGCAAGAAGTTTACAGGAAGGAACCAGCTTACCCATAGTAGGTCCGAACTTACAACAGCGGCTCATTTCTCATGCTCGCTTTATCAAAGGGGGATGGTAAAAGCATCCTGTCTCTGACTAACTATTTATGGGACTCAGGCGGCGCCGATAACTATGGCGCATATGTACTAGACCCCACACACCTAATATCGCTTACTCCGCTGCCGTCAGTACCCAGTTCTCATGCGGGTGATGTAACACTCTATGATGTCATGAGGCATGCGCACTGAGCATGTGAGACGAAGGTCGAAGAAACGATGTGTCGGGAATGTCTCAGTGTGCATGCGCACCATCAGCGCCCATCTTCTTGAAGTACTAGAGGACCGCGGCCATCATACCTGGTCCCAAGGCTCTGTCAAAACCTACATAAGGGTAACATTACCGAAGCAGCCAAATGCTACAGGACTCAAATATACAAAAAAAAAGTTGTAGAAGATAATCCAAGTATCATTATAATTAAGGATAATAGTGTCCATATTGAGAAAAAGGAGGGACATAAAAAACCTTTTGCATAAGATCAGAAAAAAAGGGGGTATAGCTCATCATGCAATAAGTGGAGGTCATGTGAGTGAGATAACCTACGAGTGATTTTTAAAGCATTAAAGCAGATAAAAATAAATATGGAAAACAGTTGAACACAATTGTAAAAATATCGTGGAAGTATTTGTGTCCCTACAGAAAAAGATCAACAGGCAATAAAAAATACAAGTACCGTAATAATAAAGTGACAATAGTGCAATGTCAGCAACAATATAGAATATATAAATAAAGTGCTCCAAGAGTGTCGACACTATACAGCCAGACATAGGAAATGAATATTACCTAAGTATACATTAGAATAAAAATTATAGTCACCTTATCCCCCCCCCCCACTTTCCCCTACCCTTCTCCCTCCAACAGACATAAAAACTTGCATCCATAACAACACCATGTCGGCACATATGAAAGAAAGTCCGTTCGTATGTGAAATGAGTCCTTGTGACCACTGGCAGTAGATCCCAATCTTCAAAAACGGCAGCCAAAACAGGTGAAGTCCCACATAGATGAGATGGATCCACTGGATGTATATAGAATGAGATATTAAAAACACAAACCTATATATACCAAAAGAAAAAAAGACCAAGCATAAGTTAAAAGCCAAAAAAACAGGGAATGCCATTAATGGGAACATTCTAATGCAAAAAGCTGTGTGGATAAAGCACCTTGATTCTTAGGAGAAGGTAAACAGGAGGGCAGATCACAGAAATGGTACAAAACTCAGCTTTTCATTCAGTACCTTGGGGGACATGGTGTCAAGGGTGACAATCCACCTGCACTCACGTTGAGCAAGAATCCGCTCCAGATTGCCACCCCTGACACCTCCGTGAACTCAGTCAATCCTCCGTCCTCACCTTCAACCCACTGTTGTTGGACCCGTGATGCACCCTAAAATGTCTTGGTAAAGTTTTAAGCGTTGAGATATCCGACACTTCCCTGGCTGCCAAAATATCGCGTATGTGCTCAAGGGTTCTATTTTTTAGTTCCCTGGACGTGAGACCATCGTAGATAAGGAAGCAGGGACATGTGGCATAGTAGATCACATGTGAGATGTTACAAACAATAAAATCACCTATCGAATATTCCCTGCTCCCATTTGATGACTTGAAGGTCCCACATCTCAGGATATTGGGGCACGCTACACATGAACCACAGGGGAATCAGCCATGTCTAGGGCCACCTGAGCTGAATAAAGGTTTCTGTTTTGCCACATAGTGACTTCTCACCAGGTGGTCTCTTAGATTCCTACTTCTCCTCTGCATTATGTGTGGAACTAATGGTAGATGGGCAGCCAGGACTGTGTCAGTGCGCAAAACCGGCCAATGTCTCTTCAAAATTTCACAGATCCGATCCCAGTGGCAATTGGAGGTGGAAATAAAACAGCTTAAAATCCTCTGTCTGTGGTTTAACCCCTGTAGAAACAAGGAATGAGTACATAGCTTTGCTCCAGAATAATTAAAAGGAATTTGTATATAACTCTGCATATAAAGAAATGTGTATATAGCTGCACCCCTATACAAATAAGGATTTTGTAAAAAGCTCCACCCCTGCATACGATGATATGTGTATATAGCTCAACCCCTATAAAAATAACCAAAGTATAGCTCTGCCCCTACATAAGCAAAGAATATTTACATGGCTCTGCCCCTGTAGAAAAATGACTTGTTATATACTGTAGCTCCAACCCTGTACAAAACAATGAATGTGTAAATAGCTCCACCCCAGAATTAAAGAGGAATGTATATAGCTCCACCCTTGTGCAAACAAGAAATGCATAAATAGCTTCTGACATGCTTAATAAAGAATTTGTTTATATCTTTGTTCTTACATAAACAAGGAGTGTGTGTAAATCTTTACCACTTTACAAAAAATGTGAAAATACCTCCTCCCCTGCATAAAACTGAATGTGTAAATAGCTCCACCCCTGCATAAAATGAAATGTATGTATAGCTCCACCTCTGTACAAAAATACAATATGTAAATATCTTCACTCCTGTATAAGCAAGGGATGTGCATACAACTCTCCCCATACCTAAACTAGGGAACATGTTTTCAGTTTAAGTAAATCATAAATTTCCTCTAAAAATACTTTATTGATTAAAATAACCAGAAAAAACTGGTCCACACCAAAAACAACATAGTGTCTAAAAAAACAAAACAACAACAACAACAGTATTCCAAATACCAAGCATAAAAATGGGAAGGTCCTAGAGGTCCCTAATTGCAAGCCTAGTCTGATACCTTCCTGGCCACAGAGGTTGGCACCCTAGAGGGGAACGTTGTGGCGTCCCTCTTAGAGATATAGGATCGGTCTATGTATAGCAATAGGGGATCATTTAGCACATCGGGTTGGATCCCTATAGTGGCTGCAGGATTTATCAGGGCTCCCAGGGACAGCCATCGTTGAGCGGGGGCGCCACAACGTTCCCCCCCTAGGGTGCCAACCTCTGCGGCCAGCAAGGTATCAGACTAGGCTTGCAATTAGGGACCTCTAGGACCTTCCCATTTTTATGCTTGGTATTTGGAACACTGTTGTTGTTGTTTTGGTTTTTTGGACACTATGTTGTTTTTGGTGTGGACCAGTTTTTTCTGGTTATTTTAATTAATAAAGTATTTTGGAGGAAATTTAAGATTTACTTATGTTAAGACTCTATTCTGTATCTATAACTGTATAATTCATGTTTTCAGTTTAGCCTTAGCAAATTCTCAAAAACTGAAATATTGAGAATTCTTACTGTTCATTCTTGCAAATGACAAATAACTCATCTAATGGAATTTGTGCTTTGGGTCACTTGATTCTTGCTCCATCCCTTTCTTTTTCTCCTTTCAACTATTATCTATACATTCCTATTGACATCATTCTTATCGCTTTAACAACTACCAGGACGATGAGAAAGATCTGAGGGTGAAGAGCAATTTATGCTGAATTCTGTCTATAGAAACTTTCCTTTTGCTAAAACAATCAGATTTGATCATCTATGTTGGAAGCGTTACAGCTGACACCTCCGTGGCATTATCCGTTCTTGTACTCATGAAAAGTTCATTTAACTAGAAAAAGACAAGCGAAATATCTGTCCTTTTGTAACCTGATATGCATAACTCATGCATAATAGAGCCCAACATCATTCTCAGTGGTATCACGGCAATAAATCTTGCAAGAAAAGAGGGAATAGTGTCCCAGCAGCCTGTCAACATATTCTGTCTGTTCTCTTCATTACGGAAACTGTCTATATTTTTGTTGCTGGTATTAATCATCGCTGTAGAAACCTGCAATGTCCTTAATAGGTGCGACTGTTGTGTAACATTTGTTATTGCAACTAACTTCATATCTAAGCTTTATTAGTTAGATCTGAGGTCAGAGGATGCATGTGTTATACAGGTGTCTAGATGCAACGCATAGAAGACGCAAGGCAGGAGCAGTCAGTGATCGATATATTTGTATTTAAATGGAATAGTAATTTTACAGTAATTTAAAGTAACTCTGAACAATTAGTGATAATAGCAAAGCAAGTCAACAACAATACAAATAACAATAAGCTTGGAATGTCAAATAAAATCACTAATTCCATTAACAAAGCTGGTGCACCCATTCGGGGGAGTCGCCTCATAAGTTCTTTCTGCAGTTTTGGCCCTAGAGAGAGTCACAGGGTTTCCCACTAGGCCGCAAGTCTCTCTCTGACATAGTCTATTAAAGCACGTTGAGCCACCCACGCACCATCAGCCCCCTCCCAACCTGTTGCGCTAGTCGCAGCCACCCCCCGGTACCGTGAGTTATAACTGGAAGTGACGGCCCTGCTCACTTGTGCTGTCCCTCTTCAATTGCAGGCATGCCTCTCCTGTCACAGTCTCCTTGCTGACCTTCTCAGCTTTACCGTCAACGGAAGTCTCTTGGGCTTTTTGCAGAAAGGACTAGGCCTTGGCTTTTGACAGGCAACGTCTGATCTTTGAGGATTGACTGATGTGGGGTGCGGATCCTGGTACTGACCATTGCAGGCGGAACTCAGAGTCCTGCTGAACGAAATCCGGGCCCTTGCAGGCAGTAACTAACACCTTGGTCATGTAGACTTCCCACTGAGGCCTGTCACACTAGTCTCGGCGACATCCCTGGAGTGTGTGTGCTCTGCTCTCTTCTCTGGTGCCAAATCTGCATGCTGTTTGGCGTGCAGGCATTTCATATTCAAGAACTCTGAGTTGCCGGTCACCTGATCAGGTCCAGCACCCAAAGTAGCTGCCCTGAAAATGTTCCAGATCAAATTGGTTCCGTTTAATTTTGCCTGGCCAGCAGATAACAGCCTTTCTCCTCTAATATGACCTTCTGCAAGAACCTTTCAGGGATATCTATGCTTCCCCTTACACATGGAAAAAATATCCTTTGAATTTTAAACCAGTTTCCGATATCAGGCGTAATAATACGCAGATGTTGGACTCCCCCTGTTTGGTGCGGGCTCTGGCGCTGAGCCCGCACCTTTCCAAGCGCATGTCAGTTGATATATACAGCTGATGTGCCCGCAACAGCAGCGGGTGGAATCGCAATCCACCCGAGTTTGTTAACTAGTTAAATGCCACTCCTCTGACAGCAGCATTTAACTCACGCTTCTGGGAAGCACGCCAGAAATCCCACCCATTGGTGACCCCATCCAGCAGAGCTTTGTTTTCTGTGCTATGGCCACTGATCAAACATTTTTTCTACATCTCTCTATCTCTTCCTTTGTAAGGTCACTATAGGTTCCTAACCCTTGTTTATTTATGCTGCAGTGCCTGCTAAAAAGTTGCTCAAGTTCAAAATCCTCATGTGAAGAAATGTAAGGATGTGGACTGTCTTACCCTGCTCCTGTCCCTGAACACAACAGATACATTATGTGAATACCGTCATGCAGCTTTATATGTACAAGTATCGTGTGTCTAATGTAATGTAACGCATTATGATGAAGTACACTATAAGGTGTTCATGCATAATGTGAATATAGCATGTATGGAGGAGAGTTCAGGTTCAGGTTGGGTGGGTTGATAAGAGCAGCATGAGCCAAACGTTCAGTGTAGCGGGAGGCCAAATGGAAATCCCTTATTGACAATCCAACAGCGGCTGGAGCATAGGGCTTGGGCCACATACCATGGAGCAGACCAGGTCTTCCGACATTACAAGGTAGGTGGACATGAAGTTACACGGTGGGCAGGTGACCGGTCTTTGGGTGCACTGCCAGAGTGGACAACGAATCCCTGAGGCTAATTGAGTCAGAGGGCTTGGAGGTAGTCCAGAATGAACATGTGGCAGAACAGAAGAGGAGTTGTACTAAGAAGCAAGGAAGTCTTCATTGCTGTTCCCTATCCCACCTGTATCCACCTGATGAAAGTGGACTGCTTAGTAAAAGTTTGACTGATGCAAAGAACCTGGTGAACCATGTGGCAGCTCTTGTGGATGGAAGCCTGGAGACAGTGGAGGCCTGTGGCCTACAAGTGAGTGTGATGTACCTAACACCCTACAGCACAATGGGACTGGGACACCTCATGTCTGTAAAGTGCCAGAGTGCAACCGGACAGCAGCTACCGATCTGCTGCACTTTACAGAAGGACATAATCAACTAGCAATAGTGCCCTTTGTTTAATTTGATATCTTAAATAAGGCCAGACCTGTGGGGGCACGGAGTCAATAATGTGGGGTTTTGTGCCATATTAATCAAAAACAATGCTATAGAGATCTGTACATAAGATGTGTAAAGCGTGACCAGAGCTGCCAGATAAATATGATGATGGATGCATTGCAGTGGGAATGTAGAAAGAAAAAGAGTGGACAAAGAGGAAGGAGTGCTAAGAAATTAATAGCCTCTGTAAAAAAGCAACCCCTTAAACATGCATCCTGCTACTCCAAAAAATGCAGAGATGTGATATAAGCTGCAGACTCAGATTCATTACAGTTAGGGCAGGAATGTGACATGGCCATATGCACGAATTTCTGCTAAGGGTGTGGGCCATGTAGAGAACCCTAAGCCTGAGAGTTCGGCATGACACTATGATCCTGAGTAAACTTGCTGAAAAGGCAGTGCGTTGTTCTGGGAAGCTGATGAAAAAAAACAAGCTGGGAAACAAGATCTAATCGCTGCCTATAGGGGGAAAAAATACATAACAGCTAAAAGTTGTACAAATACAAATAGAACAATATGTTCACAGCAATATAGCTGATAATGTCATCTTCGTTTTTGTAATTAATAGAGATGTGCAAATATATTCAATTGGAATTGAATTCTCGACTTCAACAAAAATCTCCATTCACCAAAATTATGGATTCTTAGTAATCTGATAATCTGACTCTGTGTAGCCATTTTTCTGAACTATAAATGGCCTTCAAAAGGTTAATAAAGAAAATAAAAATAGTTATACTCACCTTGTTGCTTGCCTCTCTGGCCTCTCCACTCCTCACCGTCACACATTCTTTCCTTGATACATTGTTTGTCCTCATGAGCACTAAAATTGAGCACTAAAATCCCCTTGCCTCTATCACTAGGCCATTGTGAGCAATAAAATCCTTGGGTTCTCATACTAGGTCCATTTTTCAGGCTCTGATGAGGCTTGGGAATGTTTTGTGCATGTGCGCTCAAGGTTACAGCTCATATCATTATGTTATAAAGTCTTGATCTTTCGCACGCTTGCACAAAACCGTTCCGAGCTTCATCAGAGCCGTAAGTACTAGTCTTGTGTGAGAGCACTAGGGATTTTATTACTCACAGTAGAGAACTGTCTCAGCCCAGCGTTTGAGACATGGGGATTTTAGAGCTCATGAGGACAATTAAAAGATGTCTCAAGGACTGGACGGGGGACTGTTGTGAACACTTTTGATCTGGCTTCTGAGTTTGAGCTCCCTCTGGTGGTTGCTGCTGGTAATGGAGCTGGTCTGGCTGACAGAAGGCAACCACATGAAGAGGATGATTGGAGGTCAGGTGTTACAGACTGGAGAGATTTAAGTGAGCAGCCTTCCCTTAGTTGTTGCCGGTGATTTGGTTTTCTTCCTGAGCCTTTTGGAAGACTGCTTGCCTCCTGCTTTGTCCTGCATCTTACAGATAAGTTATTTGTCTGTTTTAATCAGTGGCATTTGTTCCCTTTTGCTCTTCTCTGATTTCTGCCTTGCTGGTGTGAGTTTAGTTCCCTGCTGGGACCTGTGCTGGGCTCTGTTTTCATTTGCCACAGCTTATGTCAGTTTTTTCCGTATTTCTAGTTCCGTTATTTCAGTATCTGTTGTTTTGCGTCCAGTTCACATCAGAGTTCTGATTTAGTGGGGGAGAGGTCGTGTGGCCTTAGCATTTTTGAATATCAGATGTGTTGGAATTTTTCTTAGGGTTTTTGCGGGATTGCAGACAGTATCCTTTCCTGTCTTGTTCTATCCAGATTGTTTGGGCCCCATCATTTGCTTACTCTATTTTCTGCCTGTGTTTTATGCCTCATCTTGTCTCACCGGCAGTATATGTTTGGGGGCTATGTATTCCTTTGGGGCTCTACTCCGGGGCAGTATAGCTTTCCCCTTTCTCTCTTTAGGCTTAGTTAACTCTTTGGCTCTATCGAGGCGTCTAGGGCATCGTAGGTACGTCCCACGGCTAATTCTAGTTGTGCTGGCAGTTTAGGGGTCTGCAATCCGCTAAGTTACCAACCTCTCTGGGTATCTGGTTGCCTAGCTTTTTTCCCTATTATCTTCCTCGGTTACCGAATCATAACAGAATCACCGGCCTAACTGTAGATTATAGAGTACTTTAAAGAAGGGAAAAAAAAAAAGTGTCAGAATTTTTTATATATTTTTTTCCCTCTTTTTCTCTGGGGGCTGTAGGAGGATTTTTTCGTTAATGGAGACTAAGCATTTGTCTGATCGTGTTGAGCAGCTCGCTGCTGAAGTTCACGGAATTTCTGCCTATCTCGCTCAGTTGTCTACTGTAGAACCTAAGATCCATATTCCTGATTTATTTTCTGGGGATCGGTCTAAACTTTTAAACTTTAAGAAAAATTGTAAATTGTTTTTTTCCTTGAAACCTAATTCCTTGGGGAACTCGGTGCAGCAGGTTAAAATTGTCATCTCCCTGTTGCGCTGCGACCCTCAGGACTGGGCTTTTTCCCTAACATCTGGGGATCCTGTTTTGGCTAATGTGGATGCATTTTTTCA
>VIAB01016469.1:36389-49578 GCA_009801035.1 Oophaga pumilio
TGTTGTAATAGTCCAATATTAGACCCTTACACGCCACCCGAATACTACTTACCACTGGTTACCATCTACTTTCCCCAAGCCAGATACTGTAGGTTGAGGTCACATGGAAATTAATAAGACTGTTTACATTAAAGTGCTCAAAAGGGGTTGGTCACACTCCTAGACCTCATAGTGTTATACATATCTTTTCCAGACAATTAGAGGCTTTGCAGTATTGTGATTCAAGGCAAATTTAATTTGGGGAAAAAATTTGGCAAAGTTGGCAAATTCGAGCTTCAAGCTATCTCTAATATTAGTCGAATAATCTAAGTGGCAAGTGAAAAAAAAACACTTTTGGACATCTGATGTAGAACTATGCGTTGCTGAATGCAGAATAATTTACATATTTGCAAAACCTTTTATTGCAGTTTCACAAAAACTTAGAGCATCCTTCATTCGACCAAGAAACAATGCTAAAGCTATGTTCAAAGCAGTATAAATAAGAACAAAGGACCCAAAAGAATTCAGAAGCAAAATGATGTCTAAAAGTGTGCAAGTGCTCCAGATTGTTGGGGATGGTCCGCTTTCTTATGCACTGAAATTCCTAATCCTATACTTCGACCGTGACCTATTTCACAAGATGTTCCAAAGCAATATCACACAAAACCTGTTTTTGGAAGAAAATATTGAATAAGTTGCAAAAATTAAGTATTTGGTGAATATGAACAATGTTAAGGTAACCTTCAATAAGCAAACAGAAAATGACACTGGTTTATTGTCCCTTTAACAAGAACTCAGTCTGAGAATAGCTGTGATTGCAATGCACTTTTTACGCACTAGTGATCTCCTCCATGTCACTAAACCATCCCTATATATGTAATGCAGATTACTGCAGTTTACTACCTGTAACACTAATTGGATAAGTCTTGAATGTAGGGCATACTTCACGCTCCGCTCTCACTGACCCTGCTGCTAAAAATAACAGTTCTTCACTATTATAAAAGCTGAATGCAGGCAACAAGAAAGGCACAAGGGACAGGGATACACATCTGCCTGTGAGGTCCCAACAGAGGTCATTAAAGACAGATCCAAGAGTCCAACTAAGCTCAGTAATCATTGCATAATGTGATGTATGTATGAATTGTTATTGAAAGTTCTAGTGCACCATTGCTAGAAAGCGCATATAGTGGCCAAATAATCTTGGATGGGAAATGTAATGATCTAAATAAATAAATAGGACTGTATGGACCATATATAGCCATGCTATTAGGCTAAAATATTTTCCTATGTATCTTATGGATCTAAGGTCTCTGCACTTAGCCATCATAGTCATTGACTGGCGATGGACTTACTGTACTTAAAGGGGTTCTCCCAACTGGATAAGTCACTTGTCCATAGGAAGGAAAAGTATAGAGTCCAACTGCTTAGACTACCATGGTTCTTAATAAAGGGGCTCTGAAAAGCTCTGTTAGAGAGGAGTTGTGTACTCTACTATCACTGACAATCCAATGGACAATGGGTGGAGCACTGGCTTGCATGCTTGGGCATTGCTTCATTCTAATCAGGCATTCAGTTCTAGGGATTAGTGGAGGTCCCAATTGTCTGACATCAAGCGATCAGTAAGTTATCACCTATCCTGTGTTACTTAACATCTTACGAGTTGGCACAAATCCCACCACGGACAACATCTGCAAGTAGTTTGTATGTTCTCCCCGTGTTTGCTCGGGTTTCCTCCGGGTTCTCCAGTTTCCTTCCATACTCCAAAGACATACTGATAGGGAATCTACAGTAGTTTGTGAACCCCATTGGGGACAGCTATGATGTCTGTAAAGCGCAATGGAATTAATGGCGCTATATAAATGAACAAAATCTATAAACTCCTTTGAGAAGACACAAGGAGGTCACTTTAATAGGAGTGATCGTATGCTGCTAATTCAAGGTGCAGAAGTCTTCTCTTGTTGTGGCAAACTCTAGTCCAGCATCATAACTGATTCCTTTTCTGCTCATTTTAATGAGCAATATGAGTAAGAATTCATGTTTGCCATGGATAGTAACCACTGTCAAGACCAAGCATCCCATCTCATGTACTTGCTTATGGGGTGCTGTAAAAGTAAAGTCAGAAATCATGTTTTTTGCAAAACTTTGGATTAATGAATACAGACCCGAGATGAACGGATCAAGCAAAATTTGAATTTGTCTGTTTCTGCGGAGTTTCCAGGGAAATTTGATTTGCATAAACGTTTTTCTCTACGAGTTTCCTTTACTATGCTCTGGGATCTTTCAAGACATCATAATAAACATAAAATGTGGGCGATTCCTTAAAACAGGCATAGAACTCCCTGAATCAGGCTCGTCTGCCACCCAAAATGTACGCTAGCCACCAGCTGACGTAGATTTCTAGAGTTAAGCCACTTTAGTGACGTAACTTATGATGAATTTGAAGGTTGGGGGTTACCACGCCCTGTCCCATGCTATGTCCTGACCATGATCCCCCCATATTGGCATAGCTATCTGTATAAACACCAAAAGTCGCCTTATTTTTGCTATCCCTGTCCTCTGTTCAATTTTCTGTGCTTCCATCACGTTGCATCTCAGGCCCGGTCTTCACTTTAAGCCGGAGCTTCCACCTGTGAGGAAGCCCTGGAATTAACTATGCACACACATTTACCTCAGGATCCTGCAGCCGAAAGTCATGGCTCGGTGTTAACTTTAGGCCGGGACTTCCATCCTGCAAGACTCAGCGAATGCACAGTGAACTTTAGGGCCTGCTTGCTGCCTAGACTTAAGGTGTGACGCACGCTGTGAGCAGCGGGGTGGCCAGAGAGATGAGTGGTGAGGTGAGCAAGTATTTTTTTCTTTTTAACCTTTTCCCATCCTTCTACTTTTCAGCAAGGTGGCGGCCCAAATTACAAAAAAAAAATCCATATTCTTCAGAATGCAAATTTTTGTAAATTTTGAGAGGAATTAAAATCCATTCAAATAAATTCACTCATATCTAATACAAAGAATTATTTGAAAATTGCTTTCGCCATTGAATTACTTGGCTCTATAGCCAATTGATATCTACATCTCTGCTTTTGCAGAAGTATACAAATACAATTGGAGAAATTTCATTTTCTAAATAATTAAGCCACATTCACACATTGAGTATTTAGTCAGTTTTTGACCTCAGTATTTGTAAGCCAAAACCAGGAGTGTGTGAAAAATACAGAAGTGGGGATGTGTTTTATTTTACTTTTCCTCTGATTATTCCACCCGTGGTGCTGTTTTTCACATATCTGCCTTCAGTACAAAGTATAGATTTGATCAGATATTAAGTTTTGTCCTGCTTGTAATGTGTAGGACAGCGTTAAGACGGCCATATTCCACGGTTCATATATGACCGCATTTCTCCTGACTCAAATTTACTGCCTTTTGGGCATATACTGTAGTGTGAGACTTTAACTTCAGGTCAGGACACCCAAGGTCAGTTCGGGCTTTGCCGCACATCTAGTGACTTCAAACACCGTAAGGTATAATACAGTAAACTCAACAAAAACAAAATGCAACAGGAAAAGAGACAGGATAGAGGAAGAAAAAGAGCACGGAGAGGCAGGAACACGTGGAATTAAAGAAAAAATTAAAAGGTAATAAAGGGAAATTAAAGGCCATCTACACTATTTGGGAGACTAAACTTAACATTTCTATGAATTGCAAATTTTCTAATATCAATTGACTGAGAAATTGTACCTTTTTATCTGTATGAGGAGCAAACTTAATTATTTTTGAGCTCCTTCAGCAAAAAGTTGCATTTTAGGATGAGCTTTGACTGATTCTGTGGCAGCCCTAGTCCACCTCTTAGTTTAAAGTTGTCCAGGTTTGGAACAAAAGTCTGCAGACACTCTAGGTAACTGCAGACTTGCGAATCTTCGCAGCACGCACACTTGTATCGAACTGTTCTTTGTAGAAATCTTTTATGAAGCACAATATAAGTACAGTAGTTTATGGCGCTACTGCAGAACTCACTCCTTTCATTGCATCTGTTTCCTCTCAAGCAGCATCTTGGCCTTGTATCTTGGAGTTGTGTTCTCGCAGATTGGTTCTGCTTCTTGGGAAAAGTATGAATGTATGCCATATTGCTCTAATGCTTAGCAGAAAAGCTGTGGCGTCTCAGTATGTGCACTGTGCCGTGTAAATTGATTGGTTACATACTATGGTCATTTTATGCTTGGTTGGTCTAAAGAAGCAAATTGGAGAGATATGTAAAGTAGTTGCACATCGATGAAACATCGCACTCACTCCTGTTGATATATTTTTAGGTTGCTGCGGCTTTTAAATCTAAATTTTCAGGTAGAAAATGCAAAGAGATGTCCAGTACTAGCAGAGCGGGTGAAGTGTTGGTATTATCCGGACGTAAATTCTTTACTTTTCATCTGCTGCATCGATTACCAAAGAGAAATCTGCTGCAAATTATTCTAAATAATGCAGCTTTTATTGTGGATCTTCTCTGAGTTCATTGAGTTTCAATTATTGAAACAGCTTTCTAATCCATGCTGAAATGATCTAGACAATATTGTATGAGCAGAAACCTGGATGTTTCACTGGTGAACCAGTGAGGAATCTCATATGGTTAAATGGGTTGCCCAGACTTGGGGCTCATGTCTGTAGACAGTCTATGTGACTGCAGACTTGTGAATCTTTAGAACGTGCACAGCTCACACTGTCAGGATTCTCCAGGGTTGATGGACATGTGACCACAAGTGTGCAATTTACATACTTCCGACCACATTCCAAATAGACATGTCCAGCCTTGCTCAATTTACTTTTATTAAGCAAGGTTGCACGTCTAGTCCGCATGTGACTGCATATAAGCAAATTTCACCCATTCCTAGTGCCCGCACTGGAGAATCCTGACAGTATGGAAACTGCCCGTTGTGAGGATTCACAAATCTGCAGTCTCTCAAAGTGACTACAGACTTTAAACCCTTGCCAGGACAACCTGTTTAAGGCCGAACTCAGACTATGCCTTTTTTCTCTTGAACAGACCATTTTTTTTAAGTGAAAAGCTGATAAAAAAAAAGCTTTTGCTACCCGTTAATGTTAACTTGACAGCTGATACACATCACCGATCCATGACCAGCATGTATCAGGCACTAGCTGTGTAATCTCAGCCACGTATTTTTGACTCTGAAACGCTGCGGCATTTCAGAGAGAAGCGTGTCTTTAAAGTTGCTGGGGACCGATACATGGATCAGGCTGGATGAATCAGCTGTCAGGTACTCTGCATCTGTATCAAGTGCGACCATTCAAATCAAAGGGTCTGACTTTTTTGTCAGACCCTTTGATTTGAATGGTCGCACTTGATACATGACTTTAATGAAGATGGACAGGTCTCCATATTTTTGTGCAGACCCTCAGTCCCCAAAAAACAGACTTTTTTTTACAGTCCCACGAATGTGAAAAAGGGACATTTGAATGAGGCCTAAGGAAAATTCTCCTTCACTTGAATTAAATTAGCAGTCAAGCTTTTTCCTTTCCTTTTCCTATTGATTTACTCCAGAGAACTGTGATCATTATCTTATTGTTAACCTGTGATGAAATTGTCTAGAAGCGAAAGGTGTACACATGGCTGAGCTTAGTCATAGTAATCTACACTGATGCCAGGTTGAAATTAAGGTCATCCCAGAAATTGCCTACCCGTCTTGTGACCTCAGATGTGAGAAGCAGAGGAGAGAAATGGCTCCATCTGTGCTGTGTGTTGTTTTGCTCATCATCACAAGTATTTCTTTTCATTAAAGCTTTTGATTTTCTCTTAGTCAGATATAACCCAAAATGCATTAAAAAGAACAGAAGGAAGAAAGAACCGTCTATTCTGTCTTACAACTAAATTGACCTTCTGGGAGGATGTCTTTAAAAAAACAAAAATAACACAGACTTTTCGGAAAAATCTTAAGAGATTAGAGGATTTTTTTACCTTCGCCTTTATATACATCATGAAAGTATAAAAAATAATGTAGAAATTTTCAAATCAATTGGGCTCAAAAGTTTTGCAAAATATAGTTAGATTTCTCTAAATCCTTGCAGGACCAAGTAGGGCTTTAATGTTATACCAAAGCAAAACCAGTGTGAACCTATAGAGGCAAAGAAATTAAACCATAGATGTTCAAATTGGTGATGTGTTCAATACTTATTTTACCCCCCCTGTATGTATGAGTATATATATTATATACTAATGTAAGGCGGCCAGGGTGGTAGTCGTGGCAACAAGCTATAGTGTTCCCACACTCTGGCACCCCACAGATGAAATACAATGTCCCTTCTGTAGGGTGTATAATGTCTGCAACAAGACACTCACATTAGTTGTTAGAGTCCCCTTTGCTTCTGTCACTCCGGCTTCGTATCCACGAGCTCCACACACCATTCCAGAGACAAAGTCCTTTTTCAACAGTTCATCTTTACCTAGCAGTATGGTATCCATCATAAATTCGGCACAGTGTACACAGATCGACATTTCTTCAGCTTTCCCTGCCTTCCTGGCAACCTCTGTTCCCTCTGGCATCTGCCTCGCTTCTTGCAATCCTTGCCTCGTTGGACAATCTCTGTCCTGTCTCAGCAATCACTGCTTCTTCTTGGACAATTCCTGCCCTATTCCAGCAATCACTGCTTCTTCCTGGACAATCCCTGCCCTATTCCAGCAATCACAGCTTCTTCCTGGACAATCCCTGTCCCGTCCGTGCTTTTAGGCCCACCAGCTTCCTACCATTCTCCTGCTCTTGCTTCGAATTAAAGGGTAACAGACTCGCTGTCTCAGCTTTACCTAGTCCCTGCCGTTAGCTTCGTATCCTCCTCGGAATTGTCCTATTTAAGCTGGTGACCGCCTGCACCACACTCAGCCTTACCGAAGCAACCGTATCCCCACAGCTGTCAGACTGTCTCCACTCACTGTTGCATCTGCTCTGCACTTGCCCTGGGCAAGGCTGCCCAGGCTCTGCTCACTAGCCAGGAAGTGTCTACACTATATTCCCACTGTTCTGCACTACACTACTCTGTTACTCCTCCCAGTCTGAAAAACCCCTTTGCTGACTAAACCTAGGCTAAGGGTCCCATCACACTCTTCAATGTCCCAGCGATCCCACCAATGATACGATGGGATCGCTGGGACATCGTTAGCTGATCGCTGGTGAGCTGTCACATGGGCAGACTCACCAGCGAGCACGCTGGTATCCAATGTACTCATCGGGTAACTAAGGGCTGCGTGGCACCTAGTTACCCGATATGTACCCTAGATACCGGCTCCCAGCGCTCTACAGCAGAAACTGGGAGCCGGTATCCAGGGTACATGTCAGGTAACTAGGCGCCGCGCAGCCCTTAGTTACCCGATATGTACATTGGATACCAGCTCGCTGATCGTTGGTCTTCCGCTGTCACACGCAGCAATGCGCGCTGGCCAACGGGAGACTAACAATAAAAAAATGGTCCAGGACATTCAACGATGATCAGTGATACCCAGCAGGGGGGCTGGTCGTCGCTGCGTGTCACACTAAGCAAGATCGCTGGCTAGGTCGCTGTTGCATCACAAAATCGGTGACGCTTCAGCGATCTCGCTGGTTATCTCGCTTAGTGTGACGGGGGATTAATACTCTTATTCCCTATCTCTAGTATGCCCCCTCTATTCTAATCCCACTATTGTCCTATTCTACCTTCTGTTCTATCCCTAATTCTGTACATAACACATATCAAATATATTCACATTGCAGTACATGAACAATACAGCAACATTACAGGAACACATTAGCAAACGACAAGATGCCACACTTATACATGTGTACAGTGTCCAAAGAGGGGAAGACACATGACGGACTCTGTCACCTCCTTACAATCCTCCCTCCTAAAATATGGTTGTCCTCAACCATGGTGGCACCAGTAAGCTTAAAAACGGTTAACATTTTGAAAACATTTAACACATTTATTCAGTTGATACTGTCTATGTCCAACTCTTCTTGTTGGTCAACCGTGACCTCGGTTCCACTCGGTTGGAACCCTGGAGTCAAAAGAGTTCAAGTTCCTTTAACATGGGTCTGACTGACCCCCATCTAGTGGCTCCTGAGACCTGTACATATAAGGTTCTAAATAACAACAGTTCAGGCCCGTGAGCCAGTCCTTTCATGCTCCGGGTATCCAAACACAGGAAGTCCATGAAAAACAAACACAACAACTCAGCTTTAGTCCATATAGTCCTGACCTGGCTCGCTCCTTGGGTCCTCCTGTTCAGGTGCTCTCCCTTCCCTCCTTTAGTAGAGCACGGTCCCTTTAAAACAAGTGTGCTGCTTGTACATGTGCGGAGACAGTTCAGGGTTAAAACAACACAGTATTGCAAGCAGCCGCACACACAGTCCATTTCTTTTACCAAGGGTGATTAACTCTCTCAGGTTTTAGTCCCGTAGTCCAGCAGGGGTTGTGCAACCGTGCACAAAGAAAACTTGGAGGAGGGGGAAACAAAGTCCTTTATCTACGACCATACTGGTCACCACCGATACCCTGTCCTGGTGCCGTCCAGGGCTCCTTGCCCTTCTGGAGACGCAGAACAGTCTCTCCTATACTTTAGTCCGTGCAACTAGCACACATACTTAAAGGGGTCACTCTAATCAATGCAGGGCTGCCGACCAGTGTAGTGGGCCGCATTCTGGCCCTGAATAATAATAAATGTGTGGCCAGAAGATCCACTGGAGGATGACTCACCACTGTCCCTCTGACTTCTTTCCCCTGCCAGCAGCTGATTCATAGTACCTGGAGCCTCCTGCTCCTGTGACCTGACTTCGGCCACCGTTTCCTTTAGGGACGCCGCTGCCCCCTGGCTTGCTGTGGGGGGTAGCAACCATTGCAGGCGGCCGCACACAATACTGCGCCTCCCGCACCCATCTCTCCTCAATGCTGGAGACTACTTTCACAGAATACAGTCCCCGGGGCCCCTCTTCTTTAATAAGTCACTCAATCCCATTCCTGTAGAGGACAGTCAAATGAATGGATCCGGCATTAACATAAACCTTGTCCCTGGTCTCAGCCTCATGGATGAACCCATACCCTCTGGTAGGGTTGAAGTATTTGATTAGGCCGTGTGTCATCCGCCGGACTTGGTCCCTCTGTCGGGGCGCCGCAGCTCCCTTAAGATTTGGCACTCCCACTGTTTCTTCTCCTCAATTACTCCTGCCACCCACCGGACTTCTTCTGCCATGGGAGCCCGGGGTTTGTCCAGGTAGGCACTGCGGGGAGGCACTGAGACTGGGGAAGGTGGCGGGGCAAGCGTCGGTGCGTGAGCTGAGAAGGGAGTAGGTGACGTACTCACCGGGACTGCAGCTGGCTGCGACCGTCCTCAACTGCGGCCGTGTGAACTCGGCATCATGGCCATGACGGTCCCTCTCTCCACGACTTCCAGTTTCCCTATCTCTTCTTCTGATTCCAGCTTCTCCGTGTCCGCAGTGTTCCAGCTCCCTGCAATCTTCTCTTCCGGCGGTCCAAAAGGGGAACCAATTCTCCAGTTCTCCCATCCACCAGCCTCCGGGGTGTGAGTCCGACTTCACCTGGGCTACTCATCGCTTCCAGTCCTGTCGGCCAATGCCCCTGCAGAATGACATACTTCTTCGCTGCATCTGCACAGGTATCTCACTAGGTAATGGCATCTCTCTTCTGGTCACGTCGTCTTGCTCCTCTGGACTCCACCCATTCATGGATGGAGCTAATTCCGGCTGCTCCATCCGTTCAGCTTCAGGACCCCCCTCAGGGATCTGCTGCAGCGGTTGGGGCTTCTTCTTTCGCTGCGCCCATCCCAGGCGGGGACCAGTCACTTGAGGACGTGGCCTCAGCTTAGGCCACTGCTTTTGCCATTTTCACGCCTTTTTCCATTTAGGACACCCACGATGGGCGGCACCACTCCCATCTTACATGCCACTGACCGCCATCTTCTTGACAGTGTTCAGCGCCATCTTACAGTCTCTAACGGCCGCCATCTTTGCCGTTTTCAAGGCTTCTCCACTCTCTGCATTTACGGCATTACAATCCTGCCGACTAAGCCAATTCTGTAAGGCGGCCAGGGTGGTAGTCGTGGCAACAAGCTGTAGTGTTCCCACACCTTGGTGCCCCACAGATTAAATACAATGTCCCTTCTGTAGTGTGTATAATGTGTGCAACAAGACACTTTAGTTGTCAGAGTACCTTCGGCTTCTGTCAGTCCGGCTTCATATTCACAAGCTCCACACACGATTCCAGAGACAAAGTCCTTTTTCAGCAGTTCAACTTTACTAAGCAGTAGGGTATCCATCACAAACGTGGCACAGTGTGTACAGAGCGACATTTCTTCAGCTTTCCCTGCCTTCCCGGCAACCTCTGTTCCTTCTGGCAATCGCTGCCTCGCTTCTGGCAATCCTTGCCTCTTTGGACAATCTCTGTCCTGTCTCAGCAATCTCTGCTATTCCTGGACAATCCCTGTCCTATTCCATCAATCACTGCTTCTTCCTGGACAATCCCTGTTCTATTCCAGCAATCACTGCTTCTTCCTGGACAATCCCTTTCCTGTCTGTGCTTTGAGGCCTGCCAGCTTCCTACCATTCACCTGGTCTGGCTTCAAATTAAAAGGTAACAGACTCGCCATCTTAGCTTTACCTAGTCCCTGCTGTAAGCTTTGGATCCTCCTCGGAATGGTCCTATTTAGGCTGGTGACAGCCTGCATGACACTCAGCCTGGGGCCCCTTCTTGCCAAAGCAACCTTATCCCCACAGCTGTCAGACTCTCTCCACTCACTGCTGCATCTGCTCTGCACTTGTCCTGGACAAGGCTGCTCTGCTCACTAACCAGGAAGTGTCTACACTATATCCTCACTGTTCTGCACTACACTACTCTGTAACTCATCCCAGTCTAGAAAACACCTATGCTGACTAAACCCAGGCTAATACTCTTATTCCCTATCTCTAGTATGCACCCTCTAGTCTAATCCCACTTTTGTCCTATGCTACCTACTATTCTATCCCTAATTCTGTACATAGCACATATCAAATACATTCACATTGCAATACATAAACAATACAGCAACATTACAGGAACACATTAGCAAACGACAAGGTGCCACACATGACACATGTGCACAATGTCCAAAGAGCGGAAGACACATGACGAACTCTGTCACCTCCTTACATATATATATTGTGTCTATATATGTATGTATAGACACACATGAAGTAGTGATTTAAGACCTTCAGAATATTTGATCACTATTAACAATGATCTCCAATAGACAGTTGCTGGGAGAGCAACAACTATGTTCTCCTCCTGGAACACCTTAATGGTTGGCTGCTGTGCAGCACAGTCTTCTATTACAGTCAGAATAGTAGGTATACCCTGGCTGTGTGGGGTATCGGTAGCTAGGATGTATATTTACAGATTGGCTTCGAGAAGGGTTAAAGTGGTTGTTCAAGATTAGGAAATTGATGACCTATCCACATTCTAGGTTAGTAGTTTCAGACTGGTGGGGTCCGAGCTCTTATTGAACTGAATGTGATACGAGTTGCAGTTCCCGAGTATGGCCATTATATAGGAGCTGTGTTGTGCACTGTGAACTTCTGCTACTTGCAACACTAGGTATCAGAAGATCAGTGGGGTGGTGGGTGGCGGACCCCTATCATTCTGATATTGATTACCTATTCTACAGATAGATCATCAATATCCCAGTCCCAGACAACCCCCTATAAGTTTGCAACTTTAGTCCTTGATTCAAATTCATTGGGCAAGGCAGAGTTTATTATTTATTTATGATGCTTTTCTTATATAGCACCATCATATTCCGCAGCGCTTTATATGCAGTGTTAACACTGTCCCCATTGGGGCTTACAATCTAGATTTCCTATCAGTATGTCTTTGGAGTGGGAAAGGAATCTGGAGAACAAAGAGGAAACCCACACAAACACGGGGAGAACATACAAACTCCTTACAGATGTTGTCCTTGGTGGGATTTGAGCCCAGGAACCCCATTTCAGCAAAGCTAACCACTGAGCCACCGTGCTGCCCCAGTGTGATTTGTTAATTTCTTTTTCTTCTGTTTTGGATGTAGATGAATCTTACATCTTATTCTTTTCTGCCTTTCCTGCTATTTATTTAGTAATGACCAGAATGCATTGATTCATTTTATAGGTAATTTTCTTGATATTTGTACAGTGCAATATTCGCTGCATTGATTGGTGAGTGGACAGAGGAGCAGTGGGATAGTGATTTTTCAGTTCATATGAGGCTAAACCCAAATGTTTTGTTAGTAACCGGCATGCACATCACATAGGTACAGAGCCAGCTGGGTGCGATGGATAACTAGCAGCGTTAATGCAATGACATTGTTATTTCTCTTCGGAGGACCCTGTCACTAGCCGTGCTCCACATCTGACAGCAGGAGCCATGTGACAGCAATCTGTCTGCTTCGTCTGCACCATTCATCTGAACAATACTCAATCTTCAAATAACGTCTCATCTGTCAAAATTCTGCCACTAAATATTGATTTTGTCTCTAGATTTTCGGGGTAGAGAATTACGCAGTCATTTAGGATGCTGAGAGAGTGACTACTGTTTAAGATGTCTTCCCAATGATCACTGCTTTATATTAAAGGTGAAATATCACCAGATATTACAATTCAAACTGCTTAAAGAGAATCTCATCAGCTCATTCTACCCTCTCCCAAACCGATGACGTGTGAGGGTTATAAGAACATAAGTGAACCCATACCCTTATTAAACCAGAAATGTTATTCTGCTGCAGAAAAATCCACTATAGAAGTGATATGTAAATGAGTCTGGAAGTGCCCTGGGCGGAGCAGTACTCTTCCAATGCTTCATTCAGCTTACCCACACCCTCCACTAGGTGAATTACTGTTGGATACCACTGATGCAGCATGTCAATCACCTAGGGGAATGTGGCGTTAGGATGAGAATGGAGCTGGTAGTTGAAGCAGTTTAAGTGCTCTGTTCCACCCAGAGCACTTCCAGTCTCATTTGCATATTACTTCTAAAGTGGATCTTTCAGCAACAGAACAGCAACTTTGCTTAATAAAGGCATGGTTTCACTTGTGTTCTTCTAACCTACACACATGTTGTCAGTTTGGGTGTAGGGGATAGAATCAGTTGACAGATTCCAGTTAAATACTAATGAGGCTGGAGGACTTTTTTTTAATTAAAAAAAATGTTAGAATCTATTTATATA
>VIAB01016470.1:21425-37594 GCA_009801035.1 Oophaga pumilio
CAGCCCCGCAGTCCTACAGTCTTATGGCCACCAGGACTCACTCAGAGGCAGAGGAGAATGATGGGAGAGGGAGCGTCACCTGACGCCCTCTCCTTCATTATTGCATTCAACTGTATCGGCATCTATGATACCGATACAGTTGAATGTGGCGCGTACTGGGGGCAGTACTGGTGCCAGGCCCCCCTCACTTACGGGCCAAGGGCCCCATAGCAGCCACGTGGACTGGGGGCCTCTGGGGAGCAGGTGCCCTGGTCAGCCGGCCCTGATAGGGGGCAGTGTTAGCGGCAGCCTGCGGCTAACACTGCCCACTATTAAAGTGAAATGAAATGAATGTTCTCTCCTCTCCACGCCCAAAGCAGATTTATGTAAAACATGACATACTAAGACAAGATAAAAAATGCAGCATCAAAAACATGATAAAATGCATGTTAAAAAACACAATGAAAAAACACAATAACCTAATATACATAATAGGTGCAAAAATGGTGTAGAGTCAAAAACTCACTAAAAGCTCAACATTTGAACGTAGTCTCAAAGTATATGCACACTGAGCTTTTTGAGGAGTCTTTTGAAGCCTGAAAAAAAATGTAATTAATAATATGGGCTTTGAAAAAAGTAGAGGAAGACCAGCTCACCTATAGCAGTATTCAGCATTTTGAAGCACGGAACTCGTGTGGCCGTATAGCAGCAAAGCTATCCACTTGATAAAAGATGTTTATTGGCGTATAAAAGGCGTTGCTGCTATATGGATCATGACGTGATTTTGTAACCTGAATAATTTTACCATGTCAAAATAAAAACAGGTTTTATGAAGCTGGAACTATTTTCCCATTCTGATTTGGATTACTCTCCTCTGCTCTGTTTTGCCCTTCAGTGAGCAATGTCTTCAATTTTGATGTGCGCAGGCATCAGAGATTCACTGTAACTTCCGGTCCCAGAAATCTCCGGCGCGCAGTGAAGTTGAATTCCCTATAGTGTGTAACACAGGTATGAGGATGCAGTGACACAGAGGCACAGAGCAAGGGTTAACAGGGAAAAACAATTACTTGATTAATAGGTACAGGGATAACCTCATCGCAGGGAGCAACAGGGAATAAACAAGTAAAGGCTAAGCGGTACAAAGGGCGAGAGTAACTCAAGATGGCAGTTTATATATACAGTAATATATATATATCAACCTCACCTAGCGTGACTCGGTTGTCTTTCTCTATTCCTGGCTTGGATGGCTGGTTGCCGGCTGAGGCCACTGCTGAGTTCTTCCAGCTTCCCCGCCTAACAAGTCGGTCTCGCTTCTGGCGGCAACTGGTGGTCACCGGTCTTACCCGCTGAGCCCCTAGTCCGTTATGCTGCAGCGCAGCAAAGAGTAATCCACTGCAATCCTCCACTCGGCGTGTGTTCCTTCACACGCCAGATGTGGTCTGAGAGTCCTTGCTGCACCCAGCCGTAATTGCTGCTATGTGGCCTATCTTTCACCTCGGCCCAGTGCCGGTCCTCACTGACTCCTCTCTCTGGCGAGAAGCCCCTCTCTTTTCCCGCATAAACCCTTTCATACCTCCCTGGCTCACCACGCCCACTCTACACAGGTCAAGGGTCTGCTCCGCCCTCAATCTCCTTCCCCCCTACAGCAGTAGGTTCAACCCCAGCAGTTCTGGACCCCGTGCCCTGTCATTATCCACTGCCCGGTCTTCTCCTCTACAAGTGCAGATGAACGATGGCGGGCAGAATGCCCAGGTGCGGAATTTCTGGCTGAGCTCATGACGTCAAAGGCACATCTGAAGAGAAAGGAAGGAGAAATCTTGTATAATGAATGTCGGACGCTATCAAAGATTATTTTTACTAACAAGGCATCATCAAGGAATCATAGTTCCCTGGCCGGTCAGCTCATCAGATGCTGCCGAGGGAGGAAAACGAAAGCGGAGGGAGAAGGGCAGGCGCAGCTATAGTTGTTAACTGCGCAGGCGCCAGATTGCCAGCCCCGCAGTGTGAATACATCACAACACACTGAGGGGCGGGATATGGTGCCTCCGAAACACGTAGGCGCGATAGGCTGATGTCAGTTCCCGGGCAGTGCGCGCTGCGCATGCCCGGGAACTGTTACCACAGCACAGGCACCCGCCGGCATGTAACGGCAAGAGAAACATATGAGGAGGCGGCGCAGTGACACAGCAGGGGGATGATGGACGGCTGGGAGGAGAATGAGACGGGGGACACACCATACCTATGGGACTTGATACAGGTATGGGGACCTATTTATAAAACTCAATATTTTGGCGTTACTGGGGAGCAGAAACAAAATAGCCACCTTCACAGACTGCAGCCTTAGTGCTGCTGAAGGTGGCTCTTTTAGTTAAAAAACGCTCTGGGGGGGGTGACAGGTTCCCTTTAAGGTGCAATAAATATAAAAGGGAAAACATCCAGGAAAAGTGATTGTATTACTTATTCCTCACCTGTGTATAAAAGAGATACGCCCTTTGGCTTATAGCCTGGAGCAATGTGCCCGTCTCTATGAAAACAGTGACGCCCGCCATCAAAGTTTTACGCCGACACCAACTGAAGGGGCGGACCATAATGCTGCAGCATAGTCACGTAATAAGGCACGTGATAAGACACCTAGTCACATGGTGACCATGACACATATAGAGCACGTGACATAAAGCATAGTCACGAGATGACTGTGGTCATGTGATAATCAGGATGCGCCAAAGACGTGACATGGGCAATCAGGAAATAAAATGCGACACAACAAAAAGGGACAAAAATGCAGTTACAAGCGAGAGAGAAACGCATGAAAAAAACAGAATGAAAAAACACAAATAACCTACTTGACTAAATAGGTACAGAAATGGTGCAGAAAATCTACATCATCAAAAACTCACCAAAAGCTCATTGTGGTAACATAGTCTTAATGTTTTTTCAAATCTGCAGCATGTCAGTTTCCTCATAGTTTTGCACTGTTTTTCATGTGTTCAAATGAATACGAAAATATTCACAGTCTGCAAATCATATAGAATAACTGCAGACTTTCATCAAATGGATGAACAACCCCTTTAATAATAAATTTCATAATAATGAAAAACATCAGAACGACTTTCATATCTAAGGGAATAATATGAATAATGATGTTTTGGTAGACATTTGTTTGTCTTCATGGTCTTCATGTATTATTTTTAGCTCATAATTATTTTAGTTCACTGGTAATGGAAGTCAGAAAGATTAGATACAGCAGGCAGTACAGATATAAGGGAAGTGTGAAATGATAAGCATGTGCAGAGTGATACCAGAGATGGTGGAACATGAGAGTGATGAGGGCAATGACAGGTTTTAAGTGAAAAATCAGTGCCATATGGTTGAGGAATCTAACCTGTCCATTCCTTGTCTGGAATTGAAAATGTTATTTTCTAAAAATACATAAACCCTTGCATATAATGCATGTAATAAACCTTGGCAGTTAATCTGGCAACACAGATATGTAGCAGGATAAAGCAATAATTTGGGGATTTTATGAGGAAAGAGCACCCACAGTTGATCATATACAGCACAGCAGTGTCTATATGACTATATTATAGATTTGTAGCAAGGATGGCTCGGTACATTTTTACGTTCATCCTTTCTTTAATTATATGAAGTTCGCAAGTGCAATATGAATATGTTGAATAACAACCCCAGATCCTGATGTTCCCACCTCGAAACTTCACTATTGGTATGGTGTTTTTGGAGTGATACGCAGTGTCTTTTGGCCTCCAAACATGGTGTGTAATTTGGCATCCAAAGAGTTCAATTTTGGTCTTATCTGACCAGACTATATTCTCCCAGTATTTCACAGGCTTGTCTAAATGTTGTTGAGCAAACTTTAAACTAGCTTGAACATGCTTTTTGTTCAACAATGGAGTCCTGCATTGTTAGTTTGCATACAGGCCATGGAGACTGAGTGCATTACTTACAGTTTTCTTTTAAACAATTGAACCTGCTGATTCTAGGTCTTTCTGCAACTCTCCACAGGAGGTCCTTGGCTCTTGAAAAACTCTTTTGATTTCACTTCTCTGTCTGAACTCTTGCTGGGAGCACCTAGCCATGGTGTTTATGGTGAAATTATGTTCTTTTCACTTCCGGATTATGGTCCCAACAGTGCTCACTGGAACGTTCAGTTGTTTAGAAATTCTTCTGTAACCAATGCCATAAGTATGTTTTGCAACAATAAGGTTGCAAAGGTCCTAAGACAACTTGCTGGTTTTATCCATCATGAGATGGACGCCAGTACAATTGAATTGATCCCTGGGAGCCGGCACGCAGCAGCTTCTCTGCGCCGGCTGTCAGCTTGACAGCCGGCACAGGGAACCGCCAACTCCCAGGCCAGGCAGAATGCAGCCGCGGGGGAGACACTGCGGACCGCCGCATTAGGCAGTCCGACTGCGCCCCCTCTGCGGCTGTGCCCGGGGCACATGCCCCGGCTGCCCCCCCTGGATACGCCTCTGACAGACCTGTTCGTTTTTCTTTAAGAAGTCCTCCCACTCTGCACTCCAGAATGCAGGTGCGGGGGAGACACTGCGGACCACCGCATTAGGCGGTCTAACTGCGCCCCCCCTGCCAGCTGCGCCCGGGGCACATGCCCCGGCTGCCCCACCTGGATACGCCTCTGACAGGCCTGTTAGTTTTTCTTTAAGAAGTCCTCCCACTCTGCAACTCATTACCGGTGTTAATTGCACCTTTTTTAACTTGTTACCTGTATAAAATACACCTGTTCATACACTCAATCAATCACGCTCCAACCATTCCACCATGGCCAAGACCAAAGAGCTGTCTAAAGACACCAGGGACAAAATTGTAGACTTGCACAATGCTGGGATGGGCTGCAGGACAATATGCAATCAGCTTGTTGAGAAGGCAACAACTGTTGGCACAATTATTAGAAAATAGAAGAAACACAAGATGATTGTCAATCTTGTTTGGAATGGGGCTCCATGCAAGATATCGCCTCTTGGGGTAAGGATGATTCTGAGAAAGGCAAGGAATCATTCCAGAACTACACAGAGTACGTGATCAATGACCCAAAACCCACCCAGGGCAAATAAAGAGTGGCTCTGTTAGAAGCATTTCAATGTCCTGGAGTAGCCTAGCCAATCTCCAGACCTGAACCCAATAGAAAATTTTTGGAGGGAGCTGAAATTCAATGATGCCCAGTGACAGTCCCGAAACCTGAAAGATCTGGAGAAGAACTGTATGGAAGAGTGGGCCAAAATCCCTGCTGCAGTGTGTGTAAACTTGGTCAAGAACAACAGGAAATGTCTGACCTCTGTAATTGCAAACAAAGTATCCTATCCGAGTATCTTGGACGTGCTTGTATATTATGATTCCATCCCCGTGGCTGCATGATTTGCGTTGTAAGACAGCCTGAACACATGTGGGAATTCCCTAACAAACAGGCAATCCCTCCATGTGTTCACGCTAACAGCCGCAAATCATGCAGCAGCAGGGACAGGAATATAATAGACGAGCATGTCCAAGATACTCGGATAAAATCCGAGTATGCTCGGATAAGACGTTATCCGAGCAAGTCCGCTCACCACTAATTGCAATACATGTTTATTGCAAATTGTAATGAATGAGACCAGCGATCAGGAAAATAAAAATTGAAGTCCCATACAGGGACTAAGTAAAAAAAAGTAATAAAAAAAATAATTTTTTAAATTTTTTTAAACTATAAAAAAATAACAAAATAAGTAAAATTAATACGTATTGTGGTAGATCATCTCATTCAGCTGCACACAGAGGTAGACATGGGTACACTGCAGCTTTCAGAACTTCCTTTGGTTTATTGTAGGCAGCACAAACCAAGGTGTAGTAAAGAAAAATACATCCCTCTGGGCAAAACAGGAAAACAAAACAAAATGGTGGCAGAACAAACACAGTCCTTCTGTAAGCGGGGTTCCTCCCTCTTACGGCTGGCAGAACACACATTGTTCAAGGTTCCAAGTCCAAGCATCACCTTTCTGGAGTGTTCACTCTCCAGGAACATAATGAATACTGAAAGCTCTGGCCTTCAGCCATTTAAGCCCAGAGCCTGTGACTCCTTCATCATGTGACTGATCACATGATCCTGACGTCACACAGGTCCTGTCAGGACTCTGCAGTTGGAGCTACGGTCGACCCCCTCCCACCTGCTCTATGGAGGTGAACTAAAACCAGCCCATAACATAACTCTCATTTAATCCTATCAACACGGAGTGTGCTGGAGGAAACTATTCTGGTTTTACATCACTGACACCATCATACACACGTGACACGTATCTCCCCCCCATCACTTCACCAGTGACTCTGTCACATATTCCCCCCTCTGCCCAAAACCGGGAATTTTGGCACCATCACTAGCTAAGCAGGGGAGTCTGAACAGGGCATCAGTGTTCCCATGCAGCTTCCCTGGCCAGTGCTCGACATGAAAATTAAACTCCTGTAGTGCTAAAAACCATCTAGTCACCTGAGTATTCTTCCCTTTCCTTTCCCTCATTCATCTCAAGGGCACATGATCTGATATAAGCCTGAACTTACGGCCTAGCAGGTAGTACCTCAGGGTGTCAATTGCCCATTTGATGGCCAAGCACTATTTCTCCACAATGGCATAGTTCTCCTCACGGGAGGAGAGTTTCCTACTCAGGTACAGGACTGGGTGTTCGTCCTTATCTATTTCCTGGAACAGCACAGCTCCTAAGCCAACTTCGGATGCATCCGGCTGGCGCACAAACTCCTTAGTGAAATCTGGTGCAACCAAGACTGGCTGTCTGCACAGGATGAGCTTCAACTCCTAGAATGCCATCTCAGCTTCAGCGGACCATTTGACTATCGTCGACTTTGTGACCTTGAGAAGATCCGTCAGTGGGGCGGCTATCATGGTTAAATTCGGGATAAATCGCTGATAATATCCCACAATTTTCAGAAACACCCAAACCAGCTTTTGGAGAATGGCTGCGCCCACTTTTGGATTGCCTCCACTTTGTCTACTTGCGGTTTTCTCTCATCCCTTCCGATAATGTAGCCCAAGTATTTTGCCTCTTCTTTCTCGAGAGTGCACTTCTTTGGGTTTATAGTAAACCCTGCCTTCCTCAGTGCATCCAGTATCGCCTGGACTTTCTGCAGGTGACTTACCCACTCCAGGCTGAAGATCACGATGTCATCCAAATAAGCGGTGGCGTACTTCTTGTGAGTGGCTATTATCCGGTCCATAGCCCTCTGGAAGGTAGCTGAGGCTCCTTGTAGACCGAACAGCATTCTGGTAAACTGGAAGCATCCCTTAGAAGTAGAGGAGGCTGTTTTCTCCTTGGCACTTGGGGACAACTGCCAATACCCTTTCATTAGGTCCAGAGTGGTGATGTTTCTCAATGAGCTCATCAACCCGGGGCATTGGATACGCGTCAAACTTAAGATACCTCATTTAGCTTTCTGTAACCGTTACAGAAGCGCCACTATCCATCGGGCTTTGGCACAAGGACAATAGGGCTGGACCAACTGCTCTTTGACTCCTCGATGATGCCCAGGCTCAACATTCTCCTCACCCCCTTGGAGATCACTTCACAACAGGCTTCAAGAATCCGATACAGCCTCTGATTCACCCTCACATGTGGTTCAGTCAGGATCTTGTGCTCCACAACCTGCATACAACCTGGTAGCTCTGTAAACAGGTCCCGGTTCCTTTGACGCATCTCACGGCACTGTTGTTTCTGGGTTGATGACAGTGTCACTGCTACTGTGACATCCTCAACCCTGGCTTCAGGACTGACTCCAAGGCACACAGTCACCCCCAGTTGCCGGTCTAGCCATGGTATGAGCATGTTGATGTGGTAAACTTGGTACGACTTTTGTCTCCCTGGTTGGTGAACCATGTAATTGATGTCACTCAACTTTTTGACCGCCTCATATGGCATTTGCCACTTGGCCAGGAATTTACTTTCCATGGTGGGAATCAACACCAACACCTGGTCTCCAGGACTAAACTGTCTCAGCCTCGCAGCTCGATTGTAGACCCTCGCCTGGGCTTCTTGTGCTTGAATGAGGCTCTCCTTCACAATCGGCATCACCCTTGCAATCCAGTCCTGCATTTGGGCCACATTTGGACTCAATAACACTCTTGTGGGGTGTAACTTCTGCCTCCCAAGTCTCCTTTGCAACATCTAGAAGTCCACAGGGGTGTCATCCATACAACAGCTCGAATGGTGAGAATCTCATACAGGACTGAGAAACTTCCCTGATAGAGAACAACAGGTATTACAGTGGGCAATCCCAGTCTTGGCCATGCCTCTCCATAACCTTCTTAAGCATGGACATCTACGTCTTGTTGACTCTCTCTACCAGGTCGTACGTCTGCGTATGGTACACCGACGTGAGGAGTTGTGTAACATGGAGAGCCTCACACAACTCCCTCATCACTTTGGACATGAACGGGTGCATTGGTCTGTCAGGATCTCTTTCAGCAGACCCGTCCGAGAAAAAATATGCACTAACTCTCGGGCTATTCTCTTGGCAGATGAGTTCCTAAGGGTTACCACCTCCGGGTACCGTGTTGCATAGTCCATCAGCACTAGAATGTATTGGTACCCTCTAGTGGACTTACCCAGGGGCCCCACAAGGTCCATGGCAATCCTGTCAAATTGGACCTCTATAATGGGCAATGGCACTAGGGGACTTCAGAAATGGAACATGGGAGCTGTAAGCTAAGTAGGGCAGGATCGGCAGCAGTTAACAATCTCCCTGTTACACCCAGGCCTGTAGAACCTCCTAAGGACCCGCTTTTAAGTTTTGTCTACTCCCAGATGTCCACCCAAGATATAGGAATGGGCCAGGTCTAATACCCTACGCCTATAGGGACCTGGTACTAACAACTGCTCTACCACTTCCTCTCTTAGCTTAGTGACTCAATACAGCAGCTCTCCATCTAATGCAAAATGCGGAAACCTGGTGTCAGCCCCTGGCTCTTGGGCAACCCCATATATCACGTTCACATTTTCCAATGCCCTTTTAGGGTAAGATCCCGCATTTGAGCAGTCCCAAAATTTCACCAGAAACCTCCAGTTCAGAAGTCTCGGCCTCACTGGTCACCGTCTCGTCCTCGTCACCAGCCAGGACACACAAGAGGAAGTCATCCACCTCCAACTGCGATGGGGTTTTTTCAGTGTTGAGCTGGCTTCTATCTGGGAGACTTGGTATCCCCATCTTCCCCCACAAGTACCAGAACAGGCTAAAGTACCACCCCATTATCAAGGGGTGTAGCAAGTTCTTAATCACACCGACCTCATGCGACTCAGCCCAACAGTTGGTTTTTATAGTCACTCTGGCAACGGGATAGTCCTTGGAATCCCCATTGATACAGCGGATGCCCATGTTTTTCCCTGGCACCAACTGTTGGGGAAGTGTGGCCCTTAACAGGGTCACCAAGCTCTTTGAGTCTAACAGTCCTGACACCAGCACTCCGTTTATGGTCACGGGACATGACTGTGGCCCCTCTCTGGGCTGATAGTTTACACTGCAGGCAGGATATGCATAGTAGGAGCAGCGCCTCCCTAGGCTGCAGTTCATCTCTTCGGGGGACAAGGGACAATGGGCGGCTATATGTCCTGGACCGTGACATCTCCAGCAAAGCAAGTCTCTCCCCATGGCCTTTGACAACCCCTCAGCAACCCCTTGAGATCTAGGACTCAACCCAGTGGTGGCTCTACTACCCCTCTTTTGGGGCTCATGTTCCTGCTGGGTACCCCAATATAGGGATGCACCACCTCCTGATTTCCTTAGGGACCTCTCAACCACCTAGAACCATTCCACTAGGCCCACCAGTTCGTCCACATTTTGGGTTTCTCCCTGTGCAACCCAGGTCTGCACCAGCCTAGCAAGGGAGTGCACGAATCTGTCCATGACAACCTGCTCGACCATCTGAGCTGGAGTGGAGAAATCTGGCTGCAGCCATGTTTGCACCAGATGTAGTAGGTCAAACATTTGGGACAGAGGCAGTTTATCCCCATTATATGCCCAGTGGTGAACCCTTTGTGCTCTCACTGGCATAGTCACTCCCACGCGTGCCAAAATTTCAGTTGGTCACGAAGGCAAAAACAGGATCTGGCGCGAAAGGGTTTAAAAAAACTTAGCCTTTCTGTCTAAAACTCCCCAAACTTGCCAGGAGTGTGTCTGAAAATTCAGTACGGTTGGCAGATAAGGGTGCTTTCACACCATGTTTTGGCACCCGTTCATTGGTCTCGTCTGGGCAATATCCATGGCCCCTTACCAGCCTGAGAATACCAGCCCACAGCTGTCTGTGTTAGCTTGGCTGGTTGTTAAAAATGTTGGGACCCCACGCCGTTTTTTTAAATTATTCATTTAAATAATTATTAAATGGTGTGGGGAATCTTCTATGCTTGATATTCAGCCATGATAATGCTGACAGATGAGGGTTTTACCATGCTGGTTAATAGAAGCGACCCCACGCCTTTTTTTATTTATTTATAGTGCAGGCACCGGCTATTATCAGCAACAGCAAGCGTAGGCTGACGGGAGTAGTAATCTCCCATCAGCTGACACTTGTGACCAGTGGTAAACTTTTCACCGCTGGTCACAGCTGCCGGCTCACGCTGTCACCTGACAGTGTGGGAGCCACATCACTCTGACCGGTGGTAACAATCTTACCGCCAATCAGAGCCACCGGTGTTTCACGCGCTGTCATGCAGATGACAGCATGGGAAACACCCGATGTTCAGGATGCCGAAACTGAACAGTAACACAGACTTCCTGGAGAAGTCCGTGTTCAGGGTCCGTGCCTGAACAGCAGGTGTTCACTGTGGACCCCGAACTTTACTGTTTGGGTTCGCCCATCTCTATTCCTAATTAATGATAGCCCTCCGGCAACACAGTCCCATTGACCCCCACTTCACTTTAAATTTTTCCTCCTCGGCTTACAAAAGCGTTAATTTTTTCTCCAGTTGATAGAGTTGTAGGGCTTAGTTTTATCATTACCATTTTGTGATCCACGCAACTTTCTAACCTCTTTTCATTCAATTTTTTGGGAGACTAAATGACGATAAAACAGCAATTATGCCATTTAAATTTTTCTTTTTCATGTTGACCGTTCACTGTATGGAAAATATATAATGAAATTTTTTGTATTTTGACAGTTACACACTCTGCGATACCAAATATGTAAATTTTTTATTCTTTAGATTTTATTTACGTTACAGAAAAAATGGGGTAATATGAACTTATTTTTTTAATTATATACAAATGTTTTTCTTCTTTTTTTCTACTTTTTCTATAAATGCACGTGGGCAGAAGCTTTTTAGTCACTGTCAGTGGGCGAGGAAAAGCTGCCTGAGACCTGCCTGTACAACTTCGGATCCCAGCGGCTATTAAAAGTATGTCTCTCTCTGAAGTGCCGCAATGTTTCAGAGTCAAACAATACATGGCTGTTATCCTACAGCCAGTGGCTGATACATGCTGCCCACAGTTTTAGCAGCCTGCATATGACAGGTTACCTTTAAACACCACATTGGTGACCAATTATAGTGCAATTGAGAAAGGCTCCCGTGCAGGCAGACATATTATGACAATGTGAAAACATGCCTTTTCTGTATATTTTCTATGTCTGGATTCTGGCAAATCTCTCTTTTTCACTATTGACTTTGCTGAAAATATTGTGCTGGTGTAATTTGTGGCAAGTTTATCAACGTGCAAGATTTTAAAAAAATGGAGTTTCAGAGTTAAATGAGTTCACTAGCGACTTGGAGCAAATTATGCCATTTTAGATAATTGTGATAAATGTGGGTCAAAGTTTCTCAATGTTTCTAAGCAAAGTTTCAAATAAATAATATCAAAGTTTCACAAAGGCTATTTCATACTCTGTGCTGTATATTAAAATCTTAGCTGGAGGGCAGTGTTATTATCCCCAATGGGGTCATAACCACCAAAGGGAACATGTGCAGAGTGTCCCTATACTTACGACCATGTGATATTTCAGTTTTTCTTTTTTAATACATTTGCAAAAATTTCTACATTTCTGTTTTTTTTCAGTCAAGATGGGGTGCAGAGTGTACATTAATGAGAAAAAAATGAACTTTTTTGAATTTACCAAGTGGCTGCAATGAAACAAAGAGTGAAAAATTTAAAGATGTCTGAATACTTTCCGTACCCACTGTAGCTTACATACTTGGTACAACCGCTTTCAAGCTCAAAAAAGGAAGACATTTTTTTTAATTACCACTTTATATTTAGTTACTGACGTCTATTAATTTTACTTGCAAGTAGCATGCTAAATACCATTCTGGTCCCACAAGGGTTAAGTCGTCTTGTGCAGTGATATTATAAAGACAAGTGGATTTTGCAATCTCCAAGACATTAGGCCTTCCCTATGAGACTTTACAGTGTGAAGTTCCTGGTAACAGTATCCCGATGAATTTACACTCTGCAAATGATTTACAGCTTTTGACTAATAAAATGAGGACCTGAACCCAGCCAGCTCAGCTGGGGTACTAACATGGGGTCCCTAGGTCAGGACACCGCTCCAAAATATAAGCTGTAAGGTCTTCAGGTCACTAGTTAAACAGTAGGCCACATCTGAAGAAAAAGTCTTCTTTTTCCAAGAAAACTCAGCATGTTTCCTCCTAGAGCAGAGGATGAATGTTGCCACATACTTCTCACATGCAGCACGGATTCACTGTGTGACTAGCAGCGACACGCTATACACGGCACATAACATATTAGGCCTCATTTTTCAAAACTGTCAAAAAAACTGTTTGTGCTAGCCTGAGCAACCAATCAGAGCCTTCCTTTCATTTCTTAAACTGGTGTGGTAAAATGGAAGCTGCTTTGTGATTGGTGCAGGGGGAAGCTTGCAGGTCACTGGGCAGGATGACACCACAGACATGGGGGACTCCATTGTTATTACTCTCCCTTAAGGGTATGCCACACTAAACAAGGTTGCTAACGAGATCGCTAAAAAACATCACTATTTAGCGATCTCGTTAGTGACGCTATTGTGTGTGGCATGTAGCAACGACGTGGCCCCTGCTGTGATCTCGCTGATCGTTCACTAGAGTTCTGGACCGTATTTTGATCGTTGGCGTCCCGCTGGTGACGCTATATCGCTGTGTCTGGCACCTTTTGTGAACGATGTGCGCTGTTTTTTACATCGCAATGACCGCCAAAGTCGTTAAGGAGATCGCTAAGTGTGGCAGCTACTAGCGACATTAAAACGATCACAAAAACGATCGCATTAGTATGCGTCGTTATTGTGATCGTTAGCGGGAGCGTTTAGTGTGGCAGTACCTTTAGTTATCGTGTGCATGGAGCAAGGGGCTGCGTACAATGAGAGGGGAGGAGAAAGTGTCCAGTCTGAGTGTAGCTTTTCATTAAAGGGATTGTCCATCTTTAACAACAATTTAAAAATATATGTACGGTAATAATTCTTGCAGTTGGGATTCATTAAGACTTTTGCATAATATTCCCTCTACATCAGGGATTTCAAACTGAAAATTAAAAGCTTGGAAAAAGTCGCGGACCAATCCAACCTTGATATTTATTAAAAAAAATGTCTACAATTGAGGAAGTTTTTCCTCATCATCAAATATAACGATCAAGTTTTTCATATGGAATTAAATTAAAAGGGTTTGTCACACGAACAAAGTATATTTTAACTAATGGATCATAGAATAAAATATTGGACTAATATAGTATGTTATGTAAGAGCAGTAAAAGGCATATGGACCAATGGCCTCATTTAACTACTGTATGTAATAATAAAGGGAAAAAACCTTGAATAATATAGATAATAAAGTATGATGCAAACAAAATTGCTCCCAAACACAGTATGATACACCCACAGTGAATTCCTCCACAGTAGCCTCCATACACATGATATGATGACCCTACTGTACTCCTCTCCCTCAATCCCCCCCATAGAGAATGGTGACCCCATCACAGTATGATTCTCCAACTGTAATCCCCACACAGCCCTCCATACAGTATAATGACCCAACATAGTGCTCCATACAGTATAATGACCCAACTTAGTGCTCCATACAGTATAAAGCGCACGCATAAAGCTCCATACAGTATAATGGCCCCATATAAAGCTCAATACAGTATAATAGCCCCACATAGTGCTCCATACAGTATAATGGCCTCACATAGTGCTCCATACAGTATAATGGTCCCACATAGTGCTCCATACAGTATATCGGTCACAAAAAGTGCTTCATACAGTATAATGGCCACACATAGTGCTCCATACAGTATAATGGGCACCACATAGTGCTTCATACAGTATAATGGGAACCACACAGTGCTTCATATAATATAATGGCCCCATATAGTGCTCCATACAGTATAGTGGGCACCACATAGTGCTCCATACAGTATAATGGGAACCTCATAGTGTTCTATACAGTATAATGGCCCCAAAAAGTGCTCCATACAGTATAATAGTGCCACATAGTGCTCCACACAGTTTAATGCCAACAAAAAGTGTTCCATACAGTATAATGGCCACAAATAGTGCTCCATGCAGTATAATGGGAACCATATAGTGCTACATACAGTATAATAGCCCCACATAGCACTCCATACAGTATAATGGTCACAAAAAGTGCTTCAAACAGTATAATGGCCCCATATAGTGCTCCATACAGTATAATGGGCACCACACAGTGCTCCATACAGTATAATGGGCACCACACAGTGTTTCATATAATATAATGGCCCCATATAGTGCTCCATACAGTATAGTGGGCACCACATAGTGCTCCATACAGTATAATAGTGCCACATAGTATAATGGGAACCTCATAGTGTTCCATACAGTATAATGGCCCCAGATAGTGCTCCATACAGTATAATAGTGCCACATAGTGCTCCATACAGTTTAATGCCAACAAAAAGTGCTCCATACAGTATAATGGCCACACATAGTGCTCCATGCAGTACAATGACCATACATACCTCTATATACAGTATAATGACCCCACAAAGTGCTCCATACAGTATAATGGCCTCACATAAAGTTCAATGCAGTATAATGGGCACTACATAGTGCTCCATACAATATATTGGGCACCACATAGTGCTCTATATAGTATAATGGCCCCAGTTAGTGCTCCATACAGTGTAATAGGCTCCAAGTAGTGCCCCATACAATATAATGGCCCCACATAGTGCTCCATACAGTATAAGGGCCTCACATAGTACTCCATACAGTAAAATGACCCCTCATAGTGCTCCATTCAGCATAATGGCCCATATGGTATTCCATACAGTACAATGGCCCCACATAGTGCTCCATTCAGTATAATGGGCCCACATAGTGCTCCATACAGTATAAGGGCCTCACATAGTACTCCATACAGTATAATGACCCCACATAGTGATCCATACACTATAGTGGCCCCACATAGTGCTTAATACAGTATAATATAATTAAAATTTGCCAGAAGGCAACTAGACCCTAACTAAAGGTTAAGGTAAAACATAACTTTTAATTCAACTATTAAAGAATAATGATAACATTTGCTAAGCCTGTGGGCGTCAACTAATTTGGATATTATTGTAAGCACTATCTCGTCCACTGAATTTATCCCCAATATCCTACCTATTAATTAATTCCATAGAGCATGGTGCAGCCGCTACTCCTACTCTCATTGGGAGTTTATACACACTCCACAGGCTAGCTTCTAAAAACAACTCCTAGACCTCCGCAACATGTTTTGCCAGTCAACATGGCTTCATCAGGGTTTGAGGCTAGACTGTAGGATATTGGGGATAAATCCAGTGGATGAGATAGTGCTTACAATAATATCCGAATTGGTTGACGCCCACAGGCAGGGCCGGCTCCAGGTTTTTATGGGATTCGGGCGAAAGAGTCTCAATGGGCCCCTTTAACACAGACCACGATTCATGATGCACAGATACTGAAGAGAAATATGGGTATAGTACAGTGCCAAAAATTTCACTTCTTACATTACATGAGTGATATCTATTGTAAATTCTACAATAGCTCAGAAACCGCCGAATCCTCACAGCGCACAGTACAGACCGGACAGTACAGTCCTCCATACAATATTATGGGCACCACATTGTCTTCCCCTCATCACCCATATAATACCCCATGCAGGATATCACCCCCAAATCCCCCATATAATGCTCCATACAGA